>JAWWLT010000028.1:3655483-3668415 GCA_035040995.1 Premnoplex brunnescens
TTTCCTTTCCTTTCCTTTCCTTTCCTTTTTTTTTTTTTTTTACTTCTGGGCCAATGTTGTTAACATAGCCCAGCACTCACATTTTCCCTGCATTTAAAAAATTCTGAGTGAATTGCTTAGCATATCTAGCATGGCTGGAAAAGCAAGCTGGTTTTAAACTTCTTTTGCTTTTATTTCTCATTGCACTGCAGACACAATGCACTCTTTTCTCTGGGGTCAGTTTGTACCACACCCTCACACTTGCTGCCTTCAGGAGTAAAGTTTTTGAAAGCAATAGGACCGGTCTGTGTTTAAATTCCTTCAGAGCATGGACCCCAAACATGGTCTGCCTCTTAGTATAGCAGTCACAAAGGCAATTTGAATTTCTTTTGCCTGATTTTGTCATTCCCACAACAAGAAAATAATTTCATATGCAGGGTCAGATAAGGGTCAGTAAAGGCATCCAAACCCTAAACTTCAGTCAGGAATCTCTTAACTGGGACACTGGAAATTGGATTTCACCTCTCAATAGCCACACCAGTCTTTATAACTCCTGCACTCCTAGAAAATGAGGCACTACCCACCTACTCTGATTTTGAGCAAGAATGGACTAACATTTACCATCTTCTAATGTCATTTGCAAGAAGTACCCTAAATGAGGAGGATGCTTAGAAGACAGTTGTTTGCTTGGATAGAAAGGAAGCAAACTTTTTTTAAAAATTAAATTAAAAAAGGACTGAGTAATGAATGACATTTTCAATGAGTAGCAGAAATGCAGACATAGCCTAGTTCTCACTTTATGGAACAAGGCACTGCATACACAAATTGATTTGGGGGGATTATGACTGTGCTTCTCTAAGGCATTACCTCTCACACAACCACTGAGATTGAAATAGACCCTTAAGATAATTGAGTCCAACTATTAACCCAACACTACCAAGTTCACCATTAAATCATTTCCCAAAGTGCCATACACTTTTTAAGTCTATTTTGTAACTACTTTCACTGAGGAAATAAAGCTTTCTGGATGGAATCTGCTATATTTAATCAGTTGGGTAACCAGTAAGTTTATACCTTACAGTTAAATATTCATTATGCTTCGTGCAGGAGAGAAACGTGAATGTGAAGGTTCTTTTGCTTGGTTTGAGAACAAAGTTTTGGAAAGCATGCAGAACTAGCTGGGTAAATAGAATTGCTATGTATGGAGCAGAAAAAACAATAATTTCCAGGATACTTAGGCACACGTGGCTATAGGAGTCACACAGGATTATGACTTTCTTCTTTCTGAATTCATAAAGACGACATTTCAGCGCAAAGAAAGCTCTGTTCATAGCCTGATATTAAAGGAAATAGCCTTGGGGCTGCTCTAATCCTGCCAGGGGGTTCAGTACAATAAGCCTCAGATTCACACCGCTGGGTAGGACAGCAGTGAGACAGCAGGTGGATCATGGGAGATCCAGTCTCCAGTGGAATTACAGGCCAGGTCCTCAGCTACTCTAAAGAGACAGTGCTCTTCCTGCCAACCTGATGCCCTGGTTAGACACTGCATGTTCATGAAAGAGGCAGATCCAACAGCACATTTCCCTCAACATTTCATTTCTTCATTCTGCTCTTTTTCCCCAAAAGTTTTTATCATTTCTTATTTGAAAAGCCAGAGTGAATCTCTGAGATGTTTCATTTTCCTTAATGCTCATAGTTCACTGAAATATTAAATGTATAAAGTGCCAGTCTCTTATTATTTAAAGCCTAAATTAGCATAATTACCATAATTAAGACGAATGTTTTTTTCAGTCTATTATGTCTTAGCTTTTCCTGAAGGCAGGTTCGTTATCTGCAGGCCAGCTTTTATTTAACAGTGAAAGCATTATTGAAATTGGTACCATTAAAGTTCATCAAGACATGTGGATCACCACTTACCTGAATATTACTGATTTCTCCACTGATTGTCTGAGTGAAGAGCTTTGGGGCTCATTAGAAAACCCAAGTATTAATTTAAAAGAAAAAAAGGTGAAATAGAAAAGGCTATACTGGCAACATTAAAAGAAAATTACAGAAATCTTTAACACAGATTGAAAATGCCAGTGGTCAAGGCCATGAAGTCAAATCTCACTATGTTCCCAGTTTGGAATTTACTTAAAATATAAAAAAGAGGAATGAAAGAGCACATACTGACATTTTTTAGCTAGCCAAGTGGGGTACTACTATGAGATTTGCAGCACAAGCTTCCTCACTGACTGCACTCAAGCCCACCCTGAGATGCACGGAGGGCTGGCCTTGGTGGCACCAGGCATGGGCATACTTTGGTCGTGTCTCTCAGCTTTCAAGACAAACACAGTTAATTCAAAGCATGCCATTCTGATGGGCTGCCCTTCAAAGCAGAGCAACTATGAAGACACCTTGCACATCACTAATGGAGCTGCAGCACAAACTCCCTCCACCCAGAGCCACTGCTGCATCTGACTCTGGAGCTGCCAGCAACCTGGAAGAGCCCTGCAGCCATCAGCACAGAATGGGACAGCTTCAGGAGAAAAGAGTCCAGTTCAGCTCTTCAGTTGATATATCACAGTGTGCACTCATAAAAGCAGTGCTATTTTATTGAAATATAATGTCTCATTTATGGTAGCAGCACTATAAACTTTACTGCATGTTTTAGTTTCATAGCATTCCTTGCAATAAAAGGCGTCTCAGTCACTCTTTGTGCTCCTGGAAAGGATTGCTTTCCTGTAAGATCGGTCTGGCAACCAGCATACCTCAGCATGCCATTTGCCTTCATGTAAGAAAGTCCTTTTTATGTTCCACTACATGTTTTTTTCCTTTTTAAAAAGCCTAAGGGCTTCCCCAGATCTTGAGCAATGCCCTGCAGTGAGAAAAGGGAGGTTCCAGGCAGAACATACCCGAGGGTCAAGGGTGAAGTCACTGCATTGCCACTGTCCCCACACACCTCCAAGATTTTCAGGTTCCCAGACCACATATATCCTGTGACCAATTCACCATGCTTGCCACCACGAAACCTTTTGAGTCTTCTCTGGCAAACCTGAGCCCTAGCAGATACTAAGAAAGAACTTAGTGTTCAGACTTTCAGAAAGTTTCATCACGGTGCTGAAATTCAGGGTCTTTATTTGGTGAATTTTGCTGCAAGCTGAAAACCCAGACTCCTCTTTCAGTGGCTGCCCACAGTCACAGTGGCTGCCCCATGTCAAGTCTGTCCTTACAAATTAGTTCTTATCAGAAGTCACACCACAACCAGAAAGTTCAAGTGGGGTCTTTGTGATCTGGATATCTGGTTTCCATTTTTAGGAGTAAAACCCATTAAAATATTCTACCCTTATTTTCTTTTCCTGTTTGGTGAGTTTGTGGTATGCCAGGAATGCCAGCTGTTCATTTAATACCACTCATTACTGTATATATTTTTTTTGCCTACCACATTACTGAGAAACCCTCTGGAAGCTGACAGTAGTGCAGAGCAGAAGCTTTCCAGGGCAAATGGTGCCATCCAAAGAAATGTTGTTTTTCTGCTGCAAATTATCAGTCTTTGTGACAGTCACTTTTTTGGTCCACTGGCAATTGTGGTTCAGAGATTTTTTTTTTTCCAGAACTGAAAGAGTTTTAAAAATAATATCAAGATCAGCATGTGTCCTGACTGTTCTGCAAGGCAATTTTTCCTGTCCTGACTGCTGGAGTAGCCAAAGCCCTGTGACCTCTTTTAGAAGATCAGGAATGTGCATCTTTAATAAAACTCACTATACATGCAAAGCTGGATTTGACAGGCTTTATCATGAATTACCTTAAATCTCTGTTATATTCATATAGAGTCTTTTACCCCAGCAGACAATTACTTGGTTGTTCCTTTTGCACTGTAGACAACCAAAACACCAGCTCTCATGATTCTATTACTTATACCAAGAGGGCCCACTCAGCCCAGCTGTTCAAACATTTGTTAAATCACTTCCCAGCAAATAACAATCTGGTGCAGCATGCCTGCTCCTCATTTCAACTTCACCATAGCAATGTTTAATGTGCACTAAAAAACACATGCTGCATTCACAAAAACATATTTTGTCTTCATCAACAACAGCCTGCAAAGCTCAGAGGATACTGGAAAGTTCCATAGGTAAGTAGGGTCTTAAAGGCTGTGAAAGATGAATAGATTCATTCATCCTGAAACACAATTCCTAAGAATGTGCACAGAGAAGTTCAAACAATCTGACTTTACACTTTGGTGCCCAAAGGCTGGGCCTGATTCTGCATCTATTCATTTATTTTGTATGTATTGTAGCAGAATCTACTGTCCATCAAAAACACCAGGAATCTGTTGTGATGGACACTCGGCATACAGTGAAAAGAATGCCCAGCACTAAGATTAATGTGAGAAGACAGAGGCATGAAGTGACTCGCTGAAAGAAAACCAAATATAAAGTCAGGGAGTAAAATTCAAACTTTATGACTTAATGTCCAAGCCCCTGGACTCTTCTGGGTTCCCAAATGTGTCCTGTTCTCCTACAAAATGTTACTGTACCCTCAAAGTTTAGACAAGAACATTTGAAAATGTTGTCTTTAATTACTGAGCTGTGAGAAAAGAAGTATTTCTTTCCCTGCATGTCTCCCTTTCCTACAGGGACGTTCGCAAGAGTTTTATGAATTAAACAAGAAAGGAGACCATCATCTTGACTTGCTGATGCCTCTTTCTGTGCTCCTGGAATTTGCCAGGAGTGATGTAATGAGCAGCCAAGCCCACTCCAAGCTGGGACTGCAAACACACATGGCTCCCTCTCGACACACTTTTCAGGTGAGCTGCTCCTTGGCAAAATATCAGACCCCTGTTGAAGTTTTACACACAGGTGAAAGCTGGAGGATCCACACAGCCTGTCTCCTTGCTCAGGCTCATTGATAAAGATCTAGTGCACCCTGCTACTGATACAAGGGGAAAGTGTAGATGCCTTCAGCTGACAGCACAGGACTACAGCTCCTTTCTCAGGGCTGCTCTGCCTACACACTCAGTGTCTTTGGAGAGTCCATCCCTACTTGTATCCCTCTTCAGAGAATTCTATCTTCTCCTGCTAACCTTATTATCAATTGACAGAAATTTCCCAATCTTTCCACCTTTCTGTCTTCCTCTCTGAGTAAAGCGCAAGGCACTGTACTCATAAATTTTAACACTGCAATATATACCCTGTACAAGGCTGCATTTACTGCTTGCCTCTGATGTATTTGTTCTCACCAGTGGCTCTCTCAGCTACCAGGGCTTGCAACCATCAATCATCACTCTCATTTAAATAGCAATAAAATAATAGGCACCTCTTGTAAAACAGGAAACTGAATTCCCATCACTCATCTAAACCCTTTCCTCTCAAAAAATCTGTAACTCTGATGGCAGTCAGTTTTACTTTAGCAAGCTGAATAGTGACATAAAACATGTCATATTAGTGCTGGTAGAGACACAATAGTGTATTCTTTGTGTTTTACATGTCCTCACAAATATAAAGATTGTTATATATATATCTATATATATATATATATATATATATAAAATAAAGCATTTGCAAAAAAAATTCATACATCTTCCAAGACAGCTTTATTCCATTGTAGTGTTCTGAAACATAAGCCCTGTCTTACCTTTTCTGGACATGCTAGTGAACACAGGGAGATCCCTCTTTTAAATGAGGTTGTTAGATAGTGAAAGGGCTGGAGCAACAAGCCTCTTGAGGTATCATAAAATGTATTAAAATTAATATATAACAATATATAACACTTTGCCCAGTGTTTAACACTGACTTGGACAATCCAAATATTGCATGTGTATTCATAAAGGTTGCTCTTCTACAAGATAAGACATTCATAAAGGAGATTTTACAGCTTGCTCTCTTTCAAAAGCTCACACAGAATGGACAGCTGGAAGACCAGGCCTCACTGGACTGCAAGATTACCCAGGAATTGCTTGCAAAATTATACAGTGCTGACTTTAACTTGAAAAAAAGTCCAAGGAGTCCAGTCCAAGGAGTTTGAACAAAAATCTCCCTTATGACCTTCTAGGTCTTGCACTCCTTAGGCACCAAACAAGAACTGCAAATGGTTGAAGGGAGATTCCGCTTGGTCAGAATGAAGATTTAGGATTAAGTTTTGACCTTTGCTGTGAAATCTCAGGGAAATGTTAAATGATGTGTAATGCCCAGTCCTGCAACAGGAGAGGCCCTAAGAAGTATTTTCCTGACTCCTGGGGGTTTAGAAAGCAATCATCAAGCTCACTGTTCCAGTGCTAAAATCTGATATTAACCATCTAGGGAAAAAGAAAGTTTAAGTTCTTCAAGTAAAGGACTGTGTTGGATCCCAATGCACTATTAATGTACCAGTCCAAATGCAAAAATTACATTTGAGAGAAGAGTTTTCAGCAGCTTAATCAGGATTATGAACCCTAGTGAAGGCAAAAAACAGTCTAAGTGCTACTGGACAAATGGGTGACAGCAAACCATACCTGTATGAAAGTTCAATTTCTCAACATTTAAAAGTTCTTTAATCTTGCTAATTGGTAACTCTAGCTCTCAAAATCTGCAGGAAAAGTAAATTACAAGAGAAGAATCCAGAACAGCCTTAGGAAAGCTGAGGAAGCCCAGGAACCCAGCCTAGCGGTTATGTAAACTTGGGTTCAATTTGGCTTCCACAGCTTTAAATAGAATCTATAAACTAACAAACCCCCTGAAAATCAAAAGGAGCTCAAGACTATGTGTTTGATATCAGGATTTACTGTGTGCTTGCTCTCTGGCTGCTTCACCACACCCACCCTGACTGGCAAAGCGCTGCTGTCGTGGAACCTTGGAGATATTATTAAAGCCTTTCTCATAAAAAGACAACTTCTGTAAAACCTCTGTGCTTGAATCATGTCTCCAGACAAATGGCAAAGGCCTAAAGGAAAACATCAGCCCTCGAAGCCAAGCACAATTCTCTCAGGTGTCTGTGCTGTGTTCACAGCCATGCTTTTGGGAAGGTTTTAGCAAAGCTCAGTGGGACTCCCAGGAGGAAAACTCTTGCGTCCCTTTGCATCCTACAGCCGTAGTTCGTGAGCCAAATGGCTCAGGACTTCCCTTTGGGTTTGGTTCTTTCATTTAGTCTAATTAGATACAGCTGTGGTGGCTTTGCCCATCTCAATATTCTACCCTTGAGCTGAAGTTCTCAGCGCATTGTTCAGCATTCCCAGGACAGCATCGTTGCTCCTTCAGCTGGCACATAAACTTACTGATTCTGCAGAAGCTTCTAATGAAAGCACAGTGTTCCTGAGGCACGAGCCTCTGAAATTAGATAGCACAAGTGTGGTGTACAACCCCAGAAATCGTATATGAGACGCTGCAAACAGGCAGTTGACAGCCTTTGAAACACACTCATTCCCCAGAGATGGACACGACAAGGAAGTAGAATTCCTGGGTTAATTAGAGTCTTTTGAGAAGTAGATCTGCTAAAGCAGGAGCTCTGCCAAAGCACACCTCAGATACACGGAGCTTGTGAAGACACCAGAGAGCAGTCAGTGTGCCACCAAAGGGAAGATTTCCCAAGCAGGCCTGTGGGGACAACTCACTGGAAGTCTGAACGCACAGACTGTGCTCTGAAAGAGCTGATATCCAGGGAATAGTAAGAGTATTTTACATGTATGTGCTGAAAGAGGGCCACACGGAGCAAATAATTGCTCCATTGTCTTGCTGAGCTAATGCTTTACAGTCACTCTCCAGCACCTTCAGCTCTAACAGTTATTGAGGGCAAAAGAAGAGAGCACTTTGCTGTTTAAGTGTTTGGGGTTTTTTTGTTGTCATTATTGGTCTTTTTGTTTTGCTGGTCCTTTTTCCTATGTACTGGTTCTGCCAAAGACTGGTAAGGGTCCCCTCTCTTGAGGAGTACTGTAGAATGTCTGCTTATGAGAATGGAGCCTGATATCAAAGCAAGATTAATCTTCTAACTGGCAACATTTTTTAAGTAGCAGTGAATGGATTTATTCAGTTTGGAACTCAGAGTGTCTTCACTCCAAAAGCATGTTTCAGATTTTGTTTACAAAAATTTGGACAATTTCAATCGGTTATGTACTATTTTAAGATTCTGTTGCAGTCCAAAGAAAAGGATTTCAAATGTATTCTCTTTTCACCCATTGCTACGGATTTAAAATGCTTAACATGCCTAAAATCCCAGTTTGGCAAATTAGTTACAGTTCAGAAAATGAAGGTGCAGCCACAGCACAGGAGTGGCTTGATTTAGGCATATAGAATAAAGGAGGGTTTGTTTGGCTATGAGGGTAAAGAAACAGTCTTTTTAATGAAATAATCGTGTGTGAGCCTGTAGCCAGTGTCCCTATACAAATGCTAATTAACCCCTTGTTGAGTTTTAATAATTTGGTAATTTCAAAGCTCTTCTGGAACTGCAAGCATTTAAGGAAATAGGGGAGATGAAGTTGACACTAAGAGGGCAGATTGATTATTAGATTTAAATGTGTAAATGGGAAGACATAAATGAGCCAAACAAGGCTTTTGATACAGACACTTGTTGCTGTATTTTTGTTTTTTTAAATTTATTTTCTGTTTATGCCACCTTTCCTAGTAAGAAATCACAGTATTTTTAAAGTATCAAAATTAACTTTAAAATTCTGTTTCTAGGATTGTATTCACAGATGAACACATTACAGAGACCCCCAATACAGTTGTTGCAAAGAGCATTGGAATGGTAAAAATGTAACTGTGTAGAATTGGCATTTTTGAGCATTTAGAATGTTCTCACTGCAATTCACTGTGACTAAATTCTTTGGAACTGTCTCAAAATTACAAACCACGGAATACAGTATTTATCTGTGAAAATAAAAGAAGATTAGTCATGGCCCCTTCTAAGACCACAGTGCCATCCATGACCCCTTAAAGATTTTTATAGAGCTATTTATTCAGTTTACAGTGTGTATTTTGAGTGTATACACAGCATAAGAACTAGATCTCATGAATGATACAACTTTGTTCTGAGGACTAAGGGAATGTGATATTGGAAGTTCTCTATAAACTGTCTGAAAAGGTTTTCCCCAAAGGATTTTTTTGGGGAGAGCCAAACAGAAAAATGAGTAAATGCAGTTTGGGTGTCAGCAAAGACCAAGTCTATATAGCCTTTTATATTTCGATATCTCTATTTATTTAGAAACTTTATTTCTCAACCTCTAGTTTGCATGTCTTTGACAACCTTCATTCACACCATATGCAAATACTGAATGTGTTACTGTTAGGAGTAACATGAGATGATTTATTATTCATTTAATCAGATGAATCTGTTAATTCCAGAAGCCTGTAGTTTTGAATTATATCAATATTTGCATTACCAGTAACTGGGAGTCAGCTAAGCATGTAGTTGGTTTAGAGTTATGGAGGGCTATTAGAGGGGTTTTAGTATTCTGCATATTTAATGTAGACTCCTCTAGGATCTCTAAGGAGGCTGCTGAATTCCTACTTTTCCCTGGTCACTTATGGCTGCTGTTGGAGGCAGGGTACTGGGCTGGGTGTACCACCAGTCTGACTCCACGTAGCTTACTCTACATTGCACATGCATAAAGAGCAGAGAGGTATTTACACTCTGTATTATCAGCAGGACTCTGTTTCACACCGAACACCCTCCACTGTCCAAACCAAGACTGGATTTAGACAAGAATTGTTATAAGCTAAATTAGTTGAAAATATGAGGTGAATCACTGCTGCCTCTCCAAGCACAGCACTTTTGGGTAGGCTTAGAAGTATCTTCTACTTCTTTTTTTGATCTTCTCCTTATATTTTTGATAAATTCCCAAAGGCATGAAGTAGTTGTAGCCAAGACAATGCCATCACAAGTACTCTTGGGGCAGCAGGAATGTGCCCAAGGAGCTGTGACAGAGCTCAGGGTGATGCCTCAGCCTGGGATCAGCTACACCCCTGAATGCGCCACTGCATTCCCATAAACACTCTTTGTGCTCTTGCAATTAACAGTATATTTTTAAGTTGAAAGCCATGAACATGCATGTTTGGAACATTCAATTTGGGAAATTGGGAAAGCGTGTTCATCTCCTGTGGCTCCTTTTTTCTCTATGTTCTTCCTTAATAAGGCCTCAGCATTTCACAGCCGCTGAAGAATCCAAAGAATGCCATTAACCAAGATACCATCCTGCTAATTAAAACTAAATGCTTGTTCTGAAAGAATTCCATAGCAAATCTCAGGTCTTACACACAGAAACTCCTTTAGAGCCAAAATATTCAAGCTTTGTGTTTTCCAGGTGATGTCTCAACCTTTTTTTTCCTTTGCACTCTTTTCCAGTAATTACTCCATCACAGTCATAAGACTGTATTATTATTCTTTTATAACTTATAACCCCCAGTTTTCAAGTTTTGGTCTCAAGAGCTTGTTCTCTGCTTGCTGGGTTGTTTTCAGACTGTGGCTATACCTATCTTTATCACAGGGGAGAGAAAAGGGAAGAAGGGAAGAAAGGATTAAAAGGTGTGATGGATGAAATAAATTGGTGGAATTTATGTTCACTTGGGGCAAGGAAAGATGTCTTAGTGGCTGAAGAGAAAGGGGAAAAAACCATCAAGATTATCCCCTAAACACATCACCTTCTTGAAATGCACACATTGTGTATTATTTTATATTTTTTCTGGACAGACAGACAAAAACTGCAGCTCAGATATGTTCTCTGAGAGTTGTCATACATAAAGACTCTGACCTGGAACTCTGTTTAGCACCCCAGGACTGGCAGGAACTCAAAAAAGTCTTGAGGCTGCCAGCAGTGAAAATGCTGCTGCATTCACCCTCAGAAACAAATGTGGGCACAATATCTACACAGAGGATTTCAGGACCCGTGTCTCCTCACTTCAAAAATCTAAGCCATGCCTTATTGTTAATGTTGGGAGAAAAACTTATTATATATGGCATAAAATGCCAATTTCCTCAAATGCAGGAGACCCAAAGGGCTCTGAAGCTGATCACAACCTGCTCAGAAGCACCTGCTTTTCTCCACGCTCTCTTCCATCACAGGCAGTACAATTCAGGGCAACCCCACAAGATCTAGTAAAATTCTTGCATTGATTTACCATGTACCTCTGTGTTTTTGGACAGCAGCAGTGTCTTATTTTCTCCACAATAATTCTTCAAAATGTGTCATGTCACTTCCAAAAAACACGCACATGCCACTTTCCCCCATAGCCTCACCCAAAGGAGATCAAATCACTATTATAGTCATTAATCACTACATGAAATACTACATTTGTATCCTGTGGTCCTGCATTGAGACATGTATTGCTGCTTAGAGGCACAATACACAAATGTTATGCCACCCTGAATATAAATATATTTCTCTGTAGAGGAAAATCAATTGATAGATACACCCATATTTGATCTTTCCAGTTCTGTGGATGGTCACAGAAGTTCCAATTCTCAAGGCTTCTCCAACCCCATTTAGCTTTAAGTCTTTACAGAAGGGACAGTGTTTGTGAAATAACTAAGCCTGGAGCTCAGAAACTGTATCTTATTTCAAAAATGTTTGAAATGCTCTCATTTGACAGTTTCTTAAATGAAATAGAGCATGCTTTCAGGCCAGCAACATCTTGTCCTCATTTGCAATGCAAAGTTTTACAAAATCTTAATGGAATTTCAGCCATTTATTTATTTATTTTTAATCCAGAGAATCATACTTCCAGACTCTCAGAGATTGGCCCTGGCATTCAAAAAGGAGGCTGAAATACTTAAATTACATTAGATACCACATGCCAGGGCAGTTTAAGATAAAGAAAACTTGCTGTTCACCATCATGATAGAAAATGGTTTGTAGCACTGCTCTTGTACAGACACTGGCATGATCCTTGCCATGTAATAAATCCCTTTACATTGTGGAAACATGGCATTTCAAAAGGTGTCCATTTGGTTTCTTGCATCAGAATGAGAAAGGTCTAGTGTACTGTTAAGCCTTTTTAGTAGGTTTACTGAGATCTAAGCATACAGCTGAGATTATGACTTCTTTGCTTGTTAGCAATTAATGCTGAAACAGCAAACTATGCATACTATAAAATACAGAACTCTCTCTGCTGATCTTACCATTACCAAAGTGCTGCAGGTGACACTGCTGCAAAATGTGAGGCATTTTTGTTGTTCTTCCTGGCTGTTTGTTTGTGGGGACTCTTTTTGTTTGGGTGAGGGGTTTATTTGATACTTTTTGTTATTGTTGTTATTTGGTTTTGGTCATCAAGTTTTCAAAATATCTGGCCTGTGCAGACTGAGAGCACTAAGATTCTGATACAACAAGGATAAAAATTTATATATATATATGTATACACATACCTATATACACACACACACACATATATATGTACACATAAGCATATTTACATACATACATAGAGATATATGCCGCCGAGATTCCATATATAACAAGGGTTTGGATTATGAATTTCAGCTTAATTATGTCTGTTTTCTCAGCTCTGAGAGCTGTCTCTGCAGCCCATGAAACAGGTGGGTACCATCACGAGATTTTCAATCCAATTTCAAACCAGGAGCTCCAAAAAGCAGAGCTCCTGCATTTTTTTTGAGAAAAATGTAAAATTCTGCACAGCTCAACTCCACTCAAACTCCCTCAGAGCAGAGCCCTGGGTTTGCTCACTCTTGTTCTATAAAACTCAACAGTGAATAATTCAAATTCTTCATTAATTTTGTAGGGACAGGGTAATGTTAAACCTGTACAAGTCTATAGCCTGAAGTGCACAGTGGGGCTCTGTACCTGCATACACAGGGATGGAGAGGGCAGGGATGGCTCTGTACCTGGATACACAGGTATAGAGAGGGCAGGGATGGCTCTGTACCTGCATACACAGGGATGGAGAGGGCAGGGATGGTTCTGTACCTGGGTACACAGGGATGGAGAGGGCAGGGATGGCTCTGTACCTGGGTACAGGGATGGAGAGGGCAGGGATGGCTCTGTACCTGGATAC
>JAWWLT010000028.1:3669492-3695867 GCA_035040995.1 Premnoplex brunnescens
TCATAAATACACATTTGTCCATGTCATAAATACACATTTGTCCATTTCATAAATACACATTTGTCCAATTCATAAATAAACACCCACTAGTTCTGTTACACCCCTGTTCTTTAACACAACCTCAACAGCTGTAAGCCAGTTTGCTGTAATATGAATTACTGGTTGGAGAACAAATGGATTAAAAATGAATATAGGGATTTTATGGAAAAGTGAGGTTTTCCAGAGAGGATGCAATGAAGGACAAGAGTGATCCGGGCTATAAGGGAGGGGTTAGACTTTCTTCATCACATTATGTCAGATGCAGAAAAATATAAGCAGACTTATTATGTAAAATTGTGTGAACTGTTCACAGCATTGAAATGAAGGAAATCTGAGCTGCTGGAACAAATGGTGTTGTGGAGACTCTGCAGCTGAGGCTGAATCAATTCTTAGACCAGAACTGGCTGGTAACAGGGGAATAACTGAAATTTTACTTTTATATGCTTACAGTAATTATATGCAAAAATGTGATTTATGAGGATGTTTCAGTGTTTATTGCCTATCTCCAACTGAGCTTTACAGATCCTGTTGAGAATATAATAAAATGTAACATTTTGTTCCTGTGCAATAAACACTAACTAGGAAGCAATTTTAATTTAAAGCCGGTTAAGGTCTTGCTGTTTATAACTACTAACAGACAATGACTGAGTGTATAGTGTATGAGTGAAAGATTAAAATTAATGAGAATTGAGAGAATTAAAATAATAATAAAAGGATTGCTTCTCATTGCATGACACAGCACAAATGAACACACTCTTAAGGAGATTTCACAGGTTTAACTACCTGTTTCAGTTCCTAAGTAGGCAGCACTTCAAGTGACATCTAAAAATATAAAAAAATATGATTTGTGTGTTTGTAAAAGTAACTCAGCTTAAATCTTCCATAAATTTTTTGATCTTGAAGTAAATAGAAGAAGTGCAGGACTAATGGAAATAGTTTTAACTATCTGCACAACAAATACCAAATGGATCTACTAAAAACAGCTACACTCTTGGAATTCCAGTGTCTGTGCAAACCATTTATGATTGACTGGAATTTTTGGGGTCTGGTTTTCCTCAAAAATAACAAGTGTTTCATATCTCAACTATATCAGTAACACAATTTATGATTTTCTTACAAGATCAGTGCCTCACTCAGGTGCATATGCTGGACGTGTCCCCCTTCCACCTTACAAGGTCTCTCCTGTCCACATTATCCTGTGTCCTTTCCTTGCCATCCCAGCCCACCACATCACCACTTGATTTTCAACAGTTACCTTCCTCTCCTATCATTCCTAGATTAATTTTATATTTTGTTTGGTTCTGGTTTATAATTACAGAGCATAATGTATCTGCTCTCTATTGAAGACCTGAAGCCAACTTATTGCAAGCCTACAGGTGGTCTTGATGCAGAACCTATTGGTGAGAGACTGCTATTTTAATAATTTATTCTCCTGACTTTACTACCCTTTGTAAGTTATCCAAATTCATTACTGAGGCAAAGTCAGTGTTTGAGCTACTGTAAGTTGTTGCCATGCATGGCAGAAGGAAGAAAAGCTTATTTTGTAGTAATCTGGCTAAAAGAAGATTAAAGGTGGCATGTGTTTGTTATAACTTCCCCAGATATATGTCCCTCAAAGTCATTTTTAGAAAAGAGAGATAAGAGAGATTGTGGTACCTGAATTCTAGCTTACAGTTCCAATTTTGTGATGCAGATTTGTCTTCCAAGTGTCTGCTTGGCCTCCATGGGAAGTGCAGCAATCCACTTTTAAATCTTCACAGTGGGAAGTGGGGAATCTCCTTTCTTAGGGAGACAATTGTGTTTTGTTTATTGATGGATAATACCAGTAGTAGAATTAGAAATATAGGATAGAAACTAATTTTTGAGGCTGAAAAATGGGAAGAAAGGAGAATTAAAATAAAAGGAGCAAGACACTTGGGCTTAAGGCATATCAGTGCAAAGGACCAGGGGGAAGTCACCAACTAGTGATTTTTCTTGCTATGCCTGATCTGCAGCGACCTCAGCATCTGTTGTTTAGGTCTAAACATTTCAAAGTCAGACTGTACTTTTCCTGAAATACTGATTTATTTATATTTTAAATGAATGTCTTCTTTCAGCATTCCCACACAAAACTCAAACATTTGCAGACACAGCCCTGTGTCTGCCCTACCTAAACTGAATAATGTGTTAGAAAACCCCCAAGTGTTTAGCAATTGTCAACATGTCTGTCATTTCTATGTTGCAGCACAATTCTTATTGACTTTAGCTTTAGGTCTGTCCTTCTGTGCTTTCCTGTAACTGATGGTGAAGGAAAGGAAGTTCCAAAGACTGACTGGGTTTAAATTAATTGGAGAGGATTCATCAGTACTTTGGAAATTTGAACATAGAGTGGGCCAGTTCTGATTTGCCTTGAAGAAGTCAATCTTCTACAAAACTGTGCATGCTGAACAAGAGCAGAAAAAGCAATCTTAAAAGCAAAACCATAATATAAAAAAGCACTTTTTTTTTCCTTTTCACTCAAGTCTGAATTTTACAGTATGGAGCTAACAAGATGACCTCATTCAAAGTAGACCTACAGCTTTAGACAATGAACTTTGCAAACTTGTTTGTAAGTACAAATCATGACCAATTTCTCCTCTTTCATCCTGGGTTTGGGTAGAGGTCTCTTCTGGTACTACAGGAAAAAAAAGGCTTTCAGTGCTATAGATCATGTATTCTTTATCCAGCACCAAAACCCCCCCAAACCCCCCTCCCAAACCCAACCAAAAAAGCCATTAAGTTTTGCCACAGAATAAAATTGCCTCTTGCCTCCCAGCAATCAATCTAATGTGCCTTGCTGTATGGGCACAATGTACCTTAGCTAGCTAATGACTCAAGTGACTCATTATTTTATAGCACTGAAAATAATCTCTGAGATGCCTCAATGCAACGAACTACTGTTTTGATTAAGGCCTAGATTACCTTGGCCTGTCTGATAACTTCTACTTCATAAAAAATGTGGCTTTTAATCAGAAGTTTTCAATGGCCTGCAGAAAACCTCTTCTGCTGGAAGCTGTATGAGGCCTCCTGGCTGCCTCCTCCTGTGTGCAGGGTAAAGCCAGAAGCCCCTTGGGTTGGCACAGGAACCCAATCCACTCTGTGGAAAGGATGCAGCTTCCTAGTTCTGCACGGCCACCCTGTCCCCTGACACCTTCTGGAGGTGTCAGATGGACACCTGACCAACGCCAGATCTCCAAGTTCAGCCTCCTCTCTACAAAGGCAAACTCACACCCAGAGTCTCTCAAGCTTTCACAACTGGTTTGCTAGAGCAGTAACATTCATTCGACTCAGTTTCCTCTCAACCAGACGAGCCAAAGAAAAACTGCAAGACGGCCACTGAATATTTAATTTAAATTTCATGATCAAATTCACTGGATGTGACTGGAAAATGAAATTATCTGTTATGTTTAAAAAGGCTTTTTGAGAATACTCTGTATTATAAATTATGTTCTACATTTAACGAATGATCTGAAAGAACTTATCAGAGGCGTATGAGAAACCTTCTATAACCTGTGCCTCTTTGGGATATCCCAGAGAGAGTATCCCCTAGATTAGAGCAGCATTCCTGAAGAGGCTTTCCCTGCTCTTCCTACTGGAATGTGGCACAAAGAAGTCCCCCTCAGCAGTGAAACACCGGAGGAAGACACAGAGCAAACATCATCCCACACTGAAGCACTGGCTGTAGGTCCTGCAAGCATTGTGGAGCTCTCCAGAATTCCCATGTGCATGGTTTTGGGGCAAGCCCAGCTTTCTGCTTCCCTTGCCCACTGGGCTCTGCTCTGTGCCTGGTCAATGGTGTGCTCATACATTGAACTCCAGCATCGAGTGGAACTTCACCTTGCCTTAGCCGGGCTGTCTGAGCCAGATTGCCTCGGTGCTGCCCTGCCAGTCCCCCTGGGCTCGGTGCCCCGGCACTGCAGCGCCCTAAGGCAGGACCGGGCCATTTGTTGATGTATAAACATGTGGCACACTCCTCCCGCACAAGTGTTTGGTTTTGCATAGCTGCCAGATAACAGGGCTGTAAATTTTATTGCTCAATATTATAAACATAGGTCTCTTGGTTTGCCCCCCAAGAATTGTGGTTTGGACCGGATTCTGAGCTCGCTTTTAGCAATTTAGTTTTTCTTTATCTCTGACTGAACCGTGCATGACATTAGAGTAAAACTCAGTGGTTTGCTTTTCAGTTGCACTGACATTACAGGTCATTGTTTAACACAGTGTAAGCAATTTAAAAAAAAATAAAAAAATGAGGCTGTTTTTCATCAAGATGCAAGTGCAAATGTAAATGATTAAAACAATATCTTTATTTCCATAATTTTCTATTTATTTTCTTACTATATGTATCTATACTGTATTATGGACATGTTATTTTTCTGATGGTTTATGAGAACAATTATTTCTGTTTGTTCTGTACATTACTGGGTTATGTCTTTTCCATGAAAATATCTCTGTCTCAGTATGCATGATCCTACCTTTTTGTTCTTGGATTCTTAGGTTTCATGTGCTATTTAAGCCTGCAGTGGTATAAAAGTTTATTTTATTGGCATGTACAGTGTCTTCACTTGCAAGTACTAATTGCAAGGTAACAATCAATGCAGTCACAAACTCTATGCCATAGATGCTGGGAAACTACAAATACAGTTACATTTGTCTCACCAACTCAGCCCCTGGAAAACCTCTTTATAAATGTGCACCATCAACATGTGAGGAATGTCCTGACAGGGTTTAGCTGTTCCATAGCTCTTCTGCTTTTATCTTAGAGCTGCTATGTGAAACTTGTTGAATAAATAACTATATTTCTGGTAAAGCTCTCCTGTGATACCATGGCAGGTGTAGGGTGCCCCTGTTTACTATTCAGAATTAACTGCAGAAAGAGCAGTGCCCTTCAAATTCTGGTCCATTCTGAGAGTGTTTTCTACCCAACTGATGACAGATGCAGAAAATTACAGAGGAGACAACTCCTGCTGGGTCTAAAAATCTGTATAATGAGGTCAAAATACATACACATATTTTGTAACTTTTTAAAGAACCATCACAACTGAGTGTAACTCAGCCTGTTCAGTGGAAATGTGTGTTAACTCCTGTCTGCAGAAAGGCAAGGAGGGCTTATTGTTTCCTTAGGGGGCTGCACCAAGGAGAAAATTACATGCTATAAGATATAATCACATAGACAGAAAGAGGGGTCTGGGGCAATGTGGGATGATGGAGTTTCCACTGGGACCTTTGATTGCAGGCTAGGGAGGTGCATTGTGTTACAGTTTTTAACCAACTATAATAACCCAGGTGTGCTGTGTCCTTGGCCTCTCTGTGCCTGCCAGCTCGCCTGGTGAAACTGGTGTACAGGATAAAGGGGAAGGCATTGGAAAGTCTCTTAAATGGCAGAAATAAACATGCAGGCCCTGGGAGATGGGTTTTGGGATAATGGGCTCCCACAGTCACAATGGGGCATGGCATTTTGGAATGTCCTCAAGATTTCTGAAACAGCCCTTATAACTGGAGAAGCTACTGAGAATTGTTCTACATTGTTGGTTTTGCAAAGTAATTAGATATGGGGTTCATAATAAAGTCAAAAGGTTTAACTAAATGAAAAAATTCATTTGAATTTTTCAGAAGAATACTATCATATAAGTGAACATATACCCACTATTGAGCAGAATCCATAGCATTAATGAATTGTGTTTTGTGGTATCTTTGAAAAGGAGATTTGAGTGTTCAAACCACAGCATGTGTTTGTCTCTCCCTGCAGGAACACTTACTGTTCAGAGTGGCTGCCAGCATTGCATGTCACATTTACACACCTCAAAATGGAGATTTCAGTCTCATTTCTCTTCAACATACATGAGGACTCGGGTCATGAGTGAAGCAGAAGCAGCACCTTCATATCAGCAGAACATTCTCCTGTGATCCTGCTACTCCCGTTGATGCCATATAAACGCTGATATACTGCCAATAAAAAGTTAATCTGACACACAACTCTTCTGTTTGTAATTCTGGGAAATTCAGAACAAAGTTCTGCTCCTCCAAGCTCTTTGCTACGTCCAGTTTTACATTCCTATGTTGTGCAATGGTCCCAGCTCAGACTGATGTCTGTAAAACCTTAGTCTTCTGTTGTTGATGACCTTGAATTTACTAGACAGTAAGCAGCAGGAAAATAATGGTTTTCCTACAACAGTTAGTGAAATACTAGAGGTTCTCAGGCTCCAGAGCTCTGGAGAAACTCCAGCCAACACAAGTGGATGTCAGTGTGTTTCACTGTGTGGGGTACAGGCAGGTACAGTCACTTTACTCCACGAGTTTACCTTAAATTTATAACGCAGCTTCAGCCAAACTGGGAGTCAACAACCAGCAATTGGCAAAAGCTGAAAAAATTCTGGCCCTTTACACCAACTCTGATGCAAGTTTCATAAGCAACCTTTAAAACTGGGCCGTTCCCATGTTTGTATTTAATTACGGTGCATTTAATTCTGGTTGTTAATTTGTGCATGGCCCATTTGCTCTGTTCTGTCAATGTAATTATCCCATTCTCGTAAAAATAACTGTCAAGTCCAAAGTGCCTCCTTTTCAGTCCCAGTGTGCATCTACAGAACATGGTTAAAGCCTGCAAAGACCCAGGGGGCTGAGTGGATGTTGAGTTTTAGCTGCTCTGATCTCAGGTGTGAATCCTGATTCAGTGTAAATTACACTTCTCTGCTCATCAGCTTTGAGAACAAATAGTGAGCAAGAAGGACCGTGTTGGGAGTCATATAACAAAGCCCATCTCCCTTGCCCTAACACACTTTTAAAACCTGTGAGGATTTGGAACAGCTTGAATTCTTAATATATTTTTTTTCCTTGAAATATATGCTGAAAGTGCACCATAGTGCAGTTTACCCAAATACAGAATTAGCCTGGGACTATGTGAGGCCATGGATGAAACTTTGTGACCGAAGCTTTGGTGGCAAGTTTAGTTCTTAAACTAAAATTCCCTGAGTTATTTCCCAGCCCCTGCGTGTTCAGCTTCACCCTTGCTGAACCAAATACTGCTCCTGCCATTAAATCCTCCAGCTTTTCACAGGAATCTGTGAAACAGTCAGTGGAGACAGGGTTAAATACAGATCAACCTTGCTTTTTGGTTTGGGTTGTTTTTTATTTCCTGGGAAAACGTTGAGTTCAAACAGCGTACTTTGGAGGATGTATATTGGGGTTTAAACTCCAATTTTCATAGAAGTCAGGAGTACTTACAGGTTGGCATTTGCTTTATCTGACATGATTCAAATCCAACCTGTATTTATTTACAGAGTTCTTTGCACACACAGCACACAGATCTGTGTTTTGTCCATACAACTGTCCACTGAAACCTAATATCAAACTTTTTTATACGTTTCAGGTGAAAATTTCCTTTACAAATATAACCTGTAAACCCAAACTAGTTGGCAGGTGAATAATCTAAATACATATACTGTAAAAATGTAGCAATAAAGAGGACAGCTTTACTGTTAGACCACAGAGATAAGAATAATGACACCCCAACCTCCCAAGGAACTCTCCAAGTCGTGCAAAAACCACTGTAACGCTGAAGTTCACAATTTACAGAAGGTACTTAACACTTCTGCTGCCACTTGTGTGTCAAAACCCCCTAACCTTGGAAAATTCTGCAGTTACAGACTCTTTGTTTGCTTCCCACCCTCCAGGGTTTAGGCAGCCCTTTGTTTTGTTTGTTGGTGTTCCCCCCCCTGCTATTTGGGATAACAGGACACTCACCTGTCCCACCTGGCAACAAGGAAATAACAGCAGTATTAAAGCATTAATGTGACCACAACTGGTGGCTCCTGTTTCACTCGTGTTCCAGAATTTTCATGTTTCTGTCACTGCATTTCTAGCTTTGCTTTTGTGTGAGAACACCTGACCTGTGCTATCCACAGCCTGCTGGACTGCTTCATTTTCATATTATCGCTTATGATCAACAGATTTTTCCCCAGTTATGACCTTATTTTTCCCCTCTGTGCAGGGTTAGGAATGTTAAATACACTTCTATAGAGGGGGAAAAAAAAGCCCTCATTGGTAGCACTCTGGGGACATTCAGTCTTCCAGAACTACCTTACTAAGCTGGCAGGGGATAAAAGCCCTGGCCTCTTTGCATATTTATTTGCATAAATGCTATCTTCAAAAATTGCATAAAATTACAATATTTGCTTTAATGCTAACATCCAAAATGGATTGAATTTACAATATTTGCTCTAAATAACACAGTATATGAAACCCAGAAATAACATATTGCAAGCAAACTCACAGATGACTTATATTGTCCTATCATTGCTCGAGGGGAGAAGATTACATGCATCTATTTTATGCCAAAGTGGTTTAAAAATATTGAAGGATATCCATGGTACACCAGGAAAACAATGACTGTTCTGCATGCTTCTTTAGCATGTATCTGCTTCAGGTGCATGGAAACAAGGTTAGATAAACCCAAATGTGAAGACTATCTTGCTCCAACTAGCCAGGGTTAGCTCATATTATCCACGTCCAGACAGAACAGGAGGTGACTGGGAAAAATGTTCAGGGTCTGTGAGCTTTGCATTTATCCTTAGGATAAATCTGGGATCAATAAAATAATGCTTAGATCAATAAAGAAGTGAACATCCCCTGGGAGAAACAATGACCTGAGTAGGTTCTGAGAACCTGTGACTTTAGAACACAAAAACCAAGCCTGTAATAACCCAGCAAGTTTTCTATAAGTGACAAAAAAGTGTGAGATAGATTTCACTCTGGAGATTCTCTGTTATAGAAAAAGAAATTAAATATGTGATAGAAATTAGTAAGGATCATGTGGCATCCCCAAAATGGATGGTTTTCAATATTTGCATTTGCATGCAGGCTGTGTGTTTGTTCATCTTGCTAAGTGGATTTCAGTCTCCTTTAACATGAATGTTTGTATTGTCAGTCTGAGAGATTGCACAGGAATTAACCTAATAAAGTCAAATGAAAAATAATGCTCATTCTGTCACTCGTTTAAGTACGTCAACCCAATTTAACTCAAAGAAAGATGTGTGATAAGGCCAGCTTATTAATATTAATCTTATCTGGTAGCATTTTGTGGTTAAGATATTTCCTATTAAAATATGTAATATAATCCAAACAATCAAACAAATCCCCTAAAAGCCTCACCTCTGTGAAAATGTTATCTATTTCACTGCAGAAAGGAAATCATCATGTGAGTTCAGAGATTAAAGAAGTCTGAGCATCCCAAAGATAGCCCATCTGGCCAAGGAACACTTTTCCAGGAGAATTCCTCAGGCCTGGGCTAAACAGGGCTATTCAAGGTGTGGCAGGTCCAGGGCAGGGCAGGATCTTGGAATGCCCTCATTGCTGAAGGCACACTGATCCCTATAAAGCACAGGCAGTGAGACTGAATAAATATCAACCCCCTAATCCTTTCCATGCTAAACTGATTGATTTTTTTCGTGGCAGCAATACATATAATTAGAGATCAGCCCACCTGTGCTACAGTGACATTCAGTACTTCTTATGGGCACGAAGTTGAAATTGAGTTAGATGATGGCATTAGCAGCATTAAATACCCAGGTTCCTGGTCCACAATGAAAAAAGCTATCCCTCAACCTTCTTTGAACTGCTTGCATTCTTAGCATTCTTTCCATAAATCTTTTAAGGGCTGCCCTATTCATAGGAAAATGTAGTGCTGAAGTTAAACAGGGCTTTTTTTCCCTCCACCCTCATTGGAGAGAAGCATAATAAATTACTCCCGATTTGCATGAAGCTTTGCATACCCAAAACTCCTGTCAAGAACTAGCAAACAATAAGCTGCTCATGTCAGGACACACTGTACAAACCACAGCACCAAGTAGCTGCTGGGCTGTGGAGCACATCAGTATAACCCTGCTGCTCTGCATTGCTGGGGCTTCCCCACACAGATCTGCCTCCCTGAAAGGCACCACAAAGAAATCAGCTCAGCATCTTTGTATTTCTCATTGTGCTGTGGCCAAAACAGCTCCATCCTCACTCCGGGGCAATTCTGAGTCCCAGAGGAACTTGTATACAGAATATATAAGTCTAAAAATGTTTCCCTGATGACACAAATCAATGTTCCATGTGCTGCCTGGAAGCATCCATCAGTTCAGGTCCTGGGCAATGCAGGATTAGCTCCTCTGTGTCACGTTGCCATGAAATTATCAGCATCGCAGGATGGACAGGCTGCTCCTGCTCTTGGTGGCTGGGCAGGAATAAAGCGTGTCACTGGTCCAGCTGGACATGAATAAAGTGTGTCACTGGTCCAGCTGGACATGAATAAAGCGTGTCACTGGTCCAGCTGGACATGGCCATGTCACAGGTCACCTACACACAATTCCAAACACGGGGAAAAACTCTCCTGACGTGCCATGGAGTGACACCAGAGTTTCTGAGAGCTCTGGGTGCACAGTTTGATGCTCATACCTGCTTACTGCCTGCTTACCTGACCCACCTGCTGGAATCAGTCAGAGGAACACAAGACAGCTAATTACTGTAGCTCATCACTGGTAACGAGCAGGCAGCAGGACAGATCTTTGGCTGCAAAGGAGTGAATGAGAGGAGCAGGAAGAGTTCAGGGCAGTGCTCTCACCAAAGCATGCCTAACGTGCTGGCAGGCTCTGGCACACAGTGAAAGCACGTCCTAAACATTCCAAAAGCCAAGTGCAGAAAGGTTCTGTCATCCCAGGGCTGGGGTGTTCCATTCACTCTGCCTGAGACATTTAGCAGAACCGAAGGGCCACTTCTACAACAGCCTCCACTATTTGTTTTGGCAACCATTTCTGTTTAAAATGCACTCGGTTTATGCACTGCATAAAGTGTCTTTTCCCCTCTGAGTAAAAGGTGTGTGTAGAGCTCCCTGGCCTGGGCTTCTGTGAGAGTGTGAGCTGAGGCAGGTGATTTTGCACTGCCTTGTGACTTCTGACTCCTGTGTGAATGTGCTGCCCTGCTGCCTGCAGGCCTGATGTGTTTCAGCTTCTCATGACAATCCTGCATGCCCCCAGTAATATTTAAATAATTCACATTCCCCACTTCATCTGCCACGAAACCACACTGGCAGCTGGTATGAAAGGGCTGTTTGAGAGGTGAAAGGTGTTTTAAGCCCAGGATGTTAATAAGCACAACCCCTAACCTTAAATTTGAAACCCAGCCAGGGAGCTACAGTGCTGCCAGGGAAATTAAGATATGGCAAGGACAGTATAAACAATTTGATTGTATGGATTGCAGGCCTCTAACTGACACCAAAATTGTTGGGAGCTCAGTTATATGGTTTTCTAGCACTTTGCTATTGCATCACTGTCTGCTCACTCTGATCCTTTTGACTCAGAGAAGAATGTATAACCATAATACCTCCTTTCTGTGGTTGCCAGAGATGCAATTCCATGGGGATTAAAAGTGACATGGGTGTATCTGCTGTAGCAGAAGAGCTACCATTGTGTAGAATATAAAGCCCCCATTTCCTAAGCACTGCCTAAGAGCTGCAGTACCAGAGACTGATTTGCTGCTTTGACTTCAGAGCAGCAGCTCAGCAACTGCCCAACATCCTGTGCTAAAACTGAGACTAAAAAATCAACTGTAAGAGAACAAGAACAATTAGAGGGACAGGTGAGGGAAAAATACAAATAATTTCAGAAAGAATATAAGGATTGTTGCTTGTTTCCATTTATTCATGAGCTAATGTTAAGATTTTACTCAGGTTTATGCTTTTCAGCTGTTGTCCTGAATGTTCCAGTGATGATAATAGATCAAAAAAGGGATAAAAGATCAGATGAACTCTGTCTTGACATTTTTTTGCTAGTAATTTATACCAAAGCAGTTAGATGACCTGCTTGATTCATGGGCATGCTGAAAATATCAGGTGCCTAACAACAACAGGAGACACAGAACTGCAAACCCAAAAGTTTGTGGTTGTAAAATTTTTGGAGGAAGAACAGAAAAAGGAAGAGCAAAAGAAGTTGAAAATACATTCTTTATTAATGTAAAATGGGATTATGAATATATTGTACTACACAAACCCACACCCTACAAATGCTTGAGGGACCTGTAAAGATTCTTCAGCTCCCCATTCATGTAGTTTCTGCTACTCCAAATGAAAAGTTAAGTATGGGATTTCCACATACGATATTCTACAGAAGATTTTGGTAAGGACTTACCATGCAGCTGGTTCAAAGTTTGCTCATCTTGATGGTCGTTTCTGACAAAAGACAGCAATTATCTCTCTGAGCAGAGGAAGATTTCAGTGAGTGGGAAGCATTTTAAGGCGCTATACAGAAATACCTTTGTAAAAGAAAAATGAGGAAACTCAATCAATCCATCCATCAATCAATCAATCAAACAATTAATCAATCACTGCTTTGGGCACTAATCCAGCAAACTGCTGTGTCCTTGAAGAGGCTTTCTGGAGCCCAAGGGCACTGAGAGGGTTCTGATGCCCCCACGCTGGTGCTTTGCAGGGTGAGACACCTCAGTCACTCAGTGTTGCTTCACAGGCAGGGAGCTGAGCTCTACAGTTTCAGATTAAGTAGAGGGGACTTGGGCTTCTTGAAACTTTGCAAGACCTCTTAATGGGAGAAGATTTTATGAGGAATCTTTGTCAAAGGGAAAAGAAATAGTTTTCTTACCAATTAGCTTAAGTAGGAAATGCAGGTGAGAAATTAGGATTAGCTCCTTCTAGAATTGCCTTGAATTGCCACCTTCCTTCTTACAGAGCCATGAATATTATATGCAGCACAAGGCTTTGCTTTGCTGCAAAGACAGAGGATTTAAAAAGAATCAAACCCAAGCTGAGGTAAAGCACAATTTGCATTGCAATTTAGCCAACCTAGGACATGCAAAAATTCATTTTAGAGAGGTATTCTGAAAATTAGTTTGTACAGAATGTCAGCAGGCAGGATATCAGGCAAGTACACTCAGGAAGGGTTGTTTGGGGAGATCAAAGTCCTTACTACCTTACAACTACATTTGCAGCATAAATAAGAAAACTGAAGTGTCTTTCAGTGCAGGTGGTGACAGCCCTGCAGGTTTCTGGCCCATGACAAGTACCAGCTGAGAGGTTCTTAACAGCACTGCTTCCAGCACTCCAGCAACACAGACTCTTGCAGCTGTCAGCACTTCCAGCAGGGAAAGCCAGGGGTTCCAAGAGGTGTTAGGCAGGCTTTGGGTTCCCACTTCACAGCTCTGAGCTGTGGGTACTTCCATACACATAGTCCAGGACAGCTCTTGCCAAGCTCCATTAGAAACAGTTGTAAGGATTACTGCAATGTTCCATAAACTGGCAGTGTTAGGAATTGGCAAACCTAGTGGGAAGAAAGTCATTATTTTCTTCCCCTGGGAATGTTTTCACACGAAGCGACAAAGAAACTATTGACACTGCTAAACAGTGAAGAATTTCATAATGTACCCCATTATGAGAGAAAGGTTAGTGCATTGTAGTTCAGAATGAATCTGGCAAAGTCCCATTTGCTATTTATGGGAGAGGTAAATACTGTGAGGCCTGAAATGTGATTATCCTTTACAGATACCAGTCCACATCTCTTGGTGTCATCTTTGAACAGGTTGTAACATTTCAGCTCTCACCAGTTTACCATCTGGAAGGTCAGGCATTTGGAATCTTGCAGCTAAACACCAATGTTTAAGCCTTGTGGAGTTGTAGATGGGGCTCTAACTGGACTGCTGGGGCACGAAGGTCCCTGAAAGCTCCGTGGTCTCAGCTAAAGCAGATGCTGCTATTGCAGGACTCTGGGTTTGGGACTGATCCCATGGTTAGATGGAACAACCCTGGGCTGTGATACAAAGGATCCCTGTCTGCCCAGACCTTTGCTGTGAAGTCCCAGATCTCTCCTCTCCCTCGTACTGGAGCCAGGGCTGGAGTGTCAGACTCCACTGCTGCACACCCAGGACACAGAACCAGGAAACCATGGAATAAGAACCCAGGGAAGGTGTTTCTAACGAGCTCAGTGACAGGGAAGCTGCCCCAGGGATTCAGCAGCAACAAACCTCAGACAGAGGTAGGAACTCCTCACTCATTTATCATTAGTCAAGACACACTTGCCTGCCAGGGAAAGCTTCTAATGTTTGCAGATTTGCCAAGCGAGGAGGAAAGCAAGCAGGAACCTCTTCTGGCCACTTTAGGGCTGGATGTGCCTGGGGTAAGTCAGGAGCAGCCTGGGAGAGTTAACATTTAAACCAGGAACAAATAAGTGCAGAGTCAGGAAGCAGGGTGTCCACGGAGGTTTGTGAGGACAGCCGAGCTGCATCCCAGCACAAAACACACTCTCAGCGTGAAATAACCAACCAAGAATATTTACCGGCAAAACTATTCAGAGTTCTTGGAGTCCAGATTCTCTTTTGCAGCAGCATCGATAACTAAATATGTTTATAAAACAGACTAAAGGCTTGTAAATATCAGTGAGGTTTTAAATGTGTTTTAGTTACAGGTCCTACTTTAATGGCTTCTTGAATAGCGTACTTAAAAACTATCAAACAGCAAAAAAATAGCGCCAAACAACTCCCTAAACCTCAGGTGCTTTTCCATCCGTACCCTATGCATCGATCATATTGGTAAAGCACACAGCTGGGAGCGTTACCTTTGGCACAGCAGTGCTGCTGCTCATATAAGAACAAACCTTAATTCCCTCTGCAGGAGCTCCACTGACCTGCAGGAGCTCCAGGAACGTATTGACATGGTTACCCAACCTAATTCTCTCTGAAAATTAAAAAATCCAGATGAAGAACAGTGGTCCTCACTAGCTTCATTACAATGTCATTCTGTTTTGAGGATAAATAGGATTACATCCCACGCAAACACCTTCCCACTCCCCCTCGAACGGCAGCTTCACGTGCCAATGGTTGCAGGGGCACCAGTGGATTGGTGATCAGGGAACCCACTGGAAAACGTGCCTTTGCCCCTGGAGAACGGGCGTCTTTTGGCAGAACTAGCAATAAGCCAAAAGTGGTGTCTGCTTGACAGCACCTGGGATCGATGAGGCACAGCCTCTTGTCCTTCTGCACACCTCTGTGGAGTTCTGTTATTAGGTGGGGCTGGGGCAAGGGGAGTCAAACCAAATGCTGAGGGGCAAAGGAGTTGCTTTCTGCTCTACGCTGATTTAGCAAAATCATTCTTTTTACTATATTTTCCGCCTTACTCCACCCCACACTTTTGCTCTGTAAGGCCATAATAGAACATTTCCCATTTCAGCACTAAAGAAAAGAGTGTCTTTGAGTTTTGGGAAGCCTGTGCTCCACGGGAAAGAGATTTCTGGGCAATTTGTTGTGTGCCTGCTGAACGCAGGGCATAAGCTCAGCGACTGAGCCCATTTCTCACTGTAACACGGGCAAGCCTCTCTCTAACCAGTGCTGCCACTGCTGAGCTGCAGGCCATAGCACAGCCCACCTGCCAGGCAGGGACTCTGCAAGGGATGTAAAATTCCCAGGGCAGGAGTTACAGTCAGGCCTGACTTCAAGAGACTCGGTGTCGGCACAAGGACACCACCAGAAGGTCAGTTTCTTGTTTCCCAAAGCAGTGCAGCGAGGCTTCAGCTACAAATAGAGGGTCCAAAACTAGGAATAATCGGAGCAATCTTGACAGCGAAAAACTTTAAACATTAAAAAAAAATAATAAATCAAATAATGTGTAAGAATGCTGAAAAATTGCAGTCGTGTTGGCTAATTCACGTGTAAAATTATAGTCTGCTTTGTGGCATTGTAACTGATTGGCACCTCTTGGCACCAGCAGGGAAACTCTAAGGATGATTTTTATTTAGGGACAGTATTTTGCATAACAGCAGCCAGTTATATTTGCCAGGCATGCAAATGCTGAGTGCCTAGACACAGGCTCTGTGACCTTCTGAGCCTGTTGTACTGCTCTTCCTCGCACAAATTGCTCAATCAAACTGACAAAAATCAAAGACAGCAGTAGTACACACACAGAGGTACACACTCTTCCATACAAATGCTTTATTAAAAGTGTTTCTGGCATGGCCTGTAACTAAACTACACCCTTGTAGAGTTAAAAAAAAAAATCAATATAAAATGGTATCTATTACAATGCATTAATGTTTTCTATCATTCCAAAAGTCTGGTCAGTGCCCAGATGTGAACAGTTAAACTTGATGCCCCTTTATGCTGCAGGTTATCCACTTGTAAATATTACACTACATAAATGTGGAACTTGAGGCAAGTCTTGGTTTAAAAACACTTCATATGTATTTTGAAATTTTGTTTGTGACTGCAGTAGAGTGTAGGAAACATAAGCATTATTTGCAATATTTGCACAAGGACAAACAGCATGGACTTTTACAAAATGAAAAAAAATAACCAAACCAAAACACTACAGAGGCTTTTTACAACATCTGCAACTGATACTTTGAAAGATCCAGCCTTTGGAATTGAAACTCAGAGACAGTTAAACTTCTGACCTCCCTTTTCTTCTTCCCTCCCTCCCTCCCTTCCACCCCAGTATTCAAATTCTTTACTCAGTAGGAATGATTCATGTCAAATGCTGAGATAGAGCAAATGTGGTTTCTTCTTAGAAAACACATGCATTAAATATAATATATATATATTATATATATATTTTCAGGAGAGATCCTGTTTCCCATATGTGAGTAGATCTGCATGTGTAAGGAAACAAAATTGACCCTGTAGTTAGAACTGACAGCACTAAGATCCAGCTGCACCAGTAGAAGACAATCCCACTGTATTGGTTCTGCTTCCCTTCAGCTTCCATATTCCTGTTGTGTCCAGGATGATGTTACTTTGCTTCACAGCCACATGTCCCTGGGGTTGGAAGGGGGTCAGAGCTTAGGCAATCTCTGCACTAGTGTGAGAGAAAACCAAAGGCAGCACTCACCATTCATGTGTTGGCTGCTACTCACTGTATTTTTATTTTTATTAGGGATCCCTCAGTGTTCAGAAGAGCTTTGGCCAAATCAGAGCTCGCTAAGCCTGTGTAGTACAGGCAGCCTATACCAGCAACAGAGGATATTTAAAGATATCACCACAATTGTATGAGCACTTTAAAAAGCACAGCAACATTAGTGCCATGCCACAAAGAGCTTCATGCCTAAGGCAAACTGTAACTTCTCAAGGACATCTGTAGAGGACCCTGGTTGGCAGCAATACAATGAGTGTCTGAGGAGAACTTTTCACTATTCTTGCTGTTATAACCCCTGATTTTCCAGGTACAGCTGCCAAATGTGGAGTGTTGGTGATTTCAGTGGGTGTAACAAGTTTGGGGCTGTCAGAAGGAAGGATGCAGAGGGTCCTAGAGACAACAAGTTAATGCTAGTCACCTGCCCACAGACCATCTCCTCTCATAAATAACTACTCTTTAGCATCTCAGAATCCTCCATTTAAACCTCTGTCCCTTCCCTGGAATACAGCGTGTTGTTTGTGTTGATACTGCTGTAGAAATGGGTGTTAAACTGGTTGAGCACAGAGTTGCTGTGGCCAAGGTGAGGAGAAGGCACGGAGTTGGACCACTCCCCCACTCCGTGGCTGGGGATGCTGGAGAGTGGGGAGTAGGAATTGAAGCCTACCATGCTCTGCCCCACTTTGTCCATGGGTTCTGAGCTGAGTCCCAGGGGCCCCGAGCGGCCCCCCGAGTTGGAGCCGCTCACGTAGGCTGTCATAGTGGAGAGGAAGCTACTGAGACACGGGCTGCTGGAGGATGGAGGGGGAGATTCCTTCTCAGCTGAGCTGTCAGTCCCAGGGGAGGAGTTTCCCAAGAGGTCCTGGTGCTCCCCAGCTTTGGGGCTGACACTCAGGGTGCTGTCCTCTGACTTCTCAGCTGCGGCAGTGGCAGCACTTGCCTCGAGGTCAGATTTTCTCTTCCTCTTCCTGCGGAAGTTTCCGTTGTCAAACATCTTTTCACAGTTGGGGTCCAGAGTCCAGTAATTCCCTTTTCCTGTCAGAAGGGAATAAAAGCATATTTTTAGTTTAAAAATACGTATGCAGACAGAAAAGCAGTCATCTAGGGCTTTAAAGGGTTTCTCTCATTTCACAGAAACAGAACAATTGCTTGAGCAAAACGTGTGTAATTTTTAGTCAATGAAAACCAGGAGTCTGTTGAATTCAGAATAAATAAATAAATAAAGTTTTGGCTGTATCCTTTAGCCCTGACTCTTCACACATGTAAAACTACAAGTGGAGCCACTGGGAGGCCTTTATGTTTTGTTTTCTTGGTGAGGGAGGGAGGTTTTTGGCATATAGCTGGTCTTCTGAATTTACAGCAGAGAGTAATCAAATCCCATACTGGGCAGTTCCTCCAGATTCAGTGGGGTAGGATGGGTTTCTAACAAGATATAGGTTTCTAACAAGATATAGGTTTCTAACAAGATATAGGTTTCTAACAAGATATAGGTTTCTAACAAGATATAACCAGATTTTTGTATCTCTGTTCCAGCATAATTAAATGTGTTTTAAACATTCCCAGTTGTTCTTAACAGCTATTGATAGAAAACAATAAATAAAGGTATATCTGGCAGCACATCAGCCAAGGGGCTGGAAATGGCAGAGTTGTGGTTCCAAGGAAAACACTTTTTGAAACAAACAAAATGAAAGCAGCCCCATCTCCTCTTGAGAATTAACGCTGACCCCCTAAAGCGATTGGATTTCTCTGACAAATGTGAATTTGCCTTATTCCGTTTCCAATAACTCCCAGTTAAGTTTGACATGAGTCATGCATTACACCAAATGGGGCTTGGATGTGCCTTGCCCATTTAGAATGGTCCAGTGATGAGTTCTCAGGAAGACCCAGAGCAGGACAGAACTCCCTTCCCTGCAGAGATCTCACAGCAACACCGATTCACACCTGAGCTATGCACAGTTGCCTTCTAGTTCAGAACTTTGAAAACAGAAGTGCTACTCTGTGTTTGTCCTCCATCTAAGCTATTACTAAGTGCTTCCTTACCCTTGAGGGTGGGTCATCACAGGCTCTTTACAATACATCAGGCATTTTTAAACGGATCAAGTGTAATTAGAAGGGGGAGAAAAGAAGGCAGAGAGCTCTACCTGGATCATCTTCATCTCGAGGCACCTTCTTGAAGCAGTCGTTGAGGGACAAGTTGTGCCGGATGGAGTTCTGCCAGCCAGCCTTGCTCTTGTTGTAAAAGGGGAAGTTGTCAGCCACGTACTGGTAGATCTGGCTCAGGGTCAGCCTCTTCTCAGGAGCCCCGTGGATTGCCATGGCAATGAGGGCAGAGTAGGAGTACGGGGGTCTGACCAGCTTCATGAGCTCTTCTTGGGATGGCAGAGGCAGCCAGCCAAGGTCAGTTCCTCCCAGGCCGTGCATGTTGGGCAAGAGCTGCCTTTGCATCCCGTATGACTGAGGAATGAAGGGGCTGGCGTTGGACCCTGGGAGATACGGTGGGGGGGTCATGGAAGGTCCGTTTAGCCAGAGGTAAGGGTTGGGAGTGGCGCTGTAATCCGTCGCCTCGAAGGTGCTTGGTCGCTGTGGGCTGGGGATGTTCTGCGGATGGAAGAAGTTCTCATAGTAGATGTTCATCTCGGGAGGCTCTTGGCCGATATTTGGGAATTGTGGGCTGCAGCGTGGCGGGGAGTGGGCCGGGGGGTCGAAGAAGCTCATGCTCTAACCCAGGCGGCTGGGGAGCTCTGACACACCTGTGCTAGTGCTCCTTCCCCGAGACAGGTGCATCACCTGTGCCCTGCCCTAGCTACTTATGCACCTGGAAATGGTTCAGCCTGGGCTGAGGCTCCACCCCACGGCCCTGAGTGGCTGCAGATGAGGACGATACCCTTTTTGGAATGCTGGCAGTCCCAGGCAGTCACTGATGTCACATCAAGCGAACGGGAAAGTTACAACCGGTTATCTTCTTAAATGAATGAAGGAATTTTCCACTGATGTGATGCACATAAAGAAAGCCAAAGGTGCCTTGAAGTTAAAACTCATCAGAGATCCTCCTCTTCCTACCTTTTGCTTAACATTTAGTAATTTTTTTTATTAAAAAAGCCATTTTGTACTGCTGTTATTAACGCCTCAGAATGCAAAAGCCATTGTCACTAGTCAATAAAACCATAGGGATATCTATATTTAAAGAAAAGAAAAAGAAAATAAGAAAGAAAAGGTCAGACCTTTTCCTTTTGTAACTTTAATTGCAGAGTTGCTTGTACTTCCCCCTAGGCAATCACAGTACTACAGGCAAATTCTGTAGCTAGTTACTCACGTGAGTAATCTTACTGATAGAAACAGAATTAACTCCCTAGAGTAAGGATTAATCTTCTGAGAAAAAAAAAATAAAAAAATTCAAGCTTTATCATCAAACCTTTCTTTAGAGCTTAAATTAGTGAACTGAGATGGGAAATCATTGTCTGCTGCTTCCTCTATGCTGCAGGATTGGTGCAGAGAGCTCATACAACCTTTTAGCACCATTTCCAGGTAGCAAAGTGGGGGCAGTGTTCAGCTCTTTTTAGCTAAGCCCCAGCAACTTCATTTGTACTTCTACAGGCAAAAGTTGATTCCTTAAAATTAAGCAACAAGGAAAAACCTCTGGCACTTTTATGACTTGGGAAATTGCTGAGTGCCTTGCATGGCACCCTGCACGTGTGAGGGAGGAAGAAGCAGAGCTGCAATCCCACCACCACGTGTCTGAGGGTGACAGCTCCTCACTGTGTGGAGTTAAAGCAGAGCTGCCATTCCCTTCAGAGTGATATTTGCATGTTGGTTGTGATTAAGGCACATAGATACATTTAGAGCTTGACTCAGCTTTAACACCCAGGCCATTACAGAAGGTTCTGGCATGACAGGGCCTCTCAGAGCTCTTGCCCTATAATTCCTGCAGCAACAGGAGTTTTGACCCATGGATTTGAATTCACTGGCTGCACCAAAGAGGTTCTTGCTTTGTTCACTCATTCAGCTTCATCTTTTGTGCTGCAGCACCACTACCAAGATCCCCCCTCCCTAAGCTTTAGGGATTCACCCATGTCATGTCCATAGTGTTGTTGCTTAGAAAGGTATGAACAAAGTTCCACTGGAAATACTGCTGAAATATTGAGTACAGGGACAAAACCAGCCAATTTGCCAGCTCAGAAATGCAGCCCTACAGCTGTTATTTTAAAAATATGTGTTTTGCCTGCACAGAAAATCATTCATACCTTGACAAACAAGTTGCTAATTTAATTTGAACAATGAGAGCTCAGAGTTTGTGCAGAGACACACATTAAACAGACAACAGTTAAGTGGAACATACTGAGATTGGCTTCTTTTCTAAGTGGCAATTGCTGTGCAAAAGGTGCCTTGAAAACAAAACCAAACCAAAACCCCAAGAGAAAATATTAATTTTTCAGTAACTAATTACTTGAGTACCTCCTTGTGCTGGTTTACAGCTAAAACAACGGGAGGAATGGACCCAGCTCAAGAGAGATTATAAGTCAGAGTTACAATTCACTAAAAAGATCGCAATAAATACAGTGATACAGAGAAAAAGTGGCTTTAACCCACAAAACCAGATGTATAACCCAGCCCGTTGAGGCATGAGCAGAATGGTGTTGTTTGGCCCCTGTGCTGAGCCCCATGTGGGCCCCCTGAGTGCACAGTAACAGGAAAGGAAAACCTGTTGGTGAGGATGATGGGCACAGGCTGGTCAAGAGCAGCAGTCACAGTCCTGTTGAGGTTCTGATTCACCTCTGGTTCTGACCAGTGGTACCAGAAGTCCTCAAACCCCAAAATTATCTATGCTCAGGTTCAGGTGGGAATGGCCAGTACCTCCCCCAGGGCAGGGAGTTTCACAATGGGTGATTTGCTCCATGAGTCATGGGATATTTTTGGAACTTTTGACGGCCCATGAGTAGAGATGACCCCTCAGCTGGGTGTAAAGGTGTTAGTGACTCCATAGAGGGGAAACACTCTCCTGTCTCACAGGGCTCTTTAACACCCACTGGGTACCCTGAGGTGCCAGGTGTGCCCTGGGCAGCTGCTGCCAATGATCCCTCGTTGCCAATCCATCAGAAATGGCACGGGGGGGTGTAGAATACACAGTTTTGGTTACAGCCACACAGTGATAAACCAGCCCCTGTAACCAGGACACTCCTTCCTCAAGAAACCTCTCTGAAATAATTTTTTACTCCACAGGAATCTGAGCTACAAACATGCAAAAAAGTGTGAAAGCAACACTGCCTACAGCTTCCTAAATAACTTCCTAACATATGGATATATTTTAGAATTATATGTTTAGTCCTGCAAATATTGCTACAGTTATTGCTAATAATCCCCCTCATTATTTACAGAATAGTCAATGGAACAAAATGTTTAAGAAATGCTCAGGAATAAAAACACTTTTACAATCAACTAAGACCAAGAATATAGTGAGAAAAGTAAACATCATAAATTTTTGACTGCTCAACAAATTACATTTTTGCCAAAAAAACCCCAACCCTTTGAAAACAAGAAAACCTTGTAAATTTATTCCAAGAAGTAAAAATCCATCTGACTGCATCATGGGCTTTGATGAGTGACATCTAAATACTTATTCCCTGAGGTGCTCTGCGTGCACAGTCACAGCTAAAATGCTCTGAGGTGGGCGCTGAGTGCACACAGGCTTTGAAAACACCCCAGGCTGCCCCCTGCAAAGGGGAAAAGCATTATTTCTGCAACCAGAAGGTTGCAAAATTTCCCCTGCAAATGAATCCTGCTGAAGTTTTGGTGCACAGAGCGAGGTCAGCCCTGAGCTGTGCTCTGCAGCTGCCTGAGGATGCCCAGCAGTGCCAGCCCTGCCCTGGTGTGACAGCTGAGCAGTGTCACACAGAGCTGAGGTGGAGGATGGCCAGTGCTGCTTTCACAGCAAGGAAGTGCCTGAGAGCTGGGAAAGGGAGGGCAAAAGTCTGATCCCTTCCAGCAGAGACACCATCCGGGCAGCAACACTTTCCTGCCAACTGGCTGGGCCTGATTCACTCAGCTCTGAGTAAACAGGCACTCTGAGTACCACGGGCACACCTTGGTGCTGCAGGGCCACTGCAGGACGGAATCAACTCTGCCCAAGCTGAGCAGGGCTGGTCAGAACTGGAGGTAATTGAATATTGCTGTGGGGTCCTCACCACTGGCACTCCTTTTCTTGGCAGGGCTGGAAGGAGGCAGCGATCCCAGAAGTGGAGGAAGAAGGAAAAATGGTGAGGCTTCCTTAGAAAGAGGCTGGCAAAAGGCAATATGCTGACCAAGTTAAGCTAACAGATCATATTTAGGACAGGAAAACTCTGCAAGTCAAATGCAGGCTGATGCTGGAGATACAGTTTAAAGATCATTACACCCCAAATGCCTTGGGTTCAGTGAGGTCTGCTCTGGCTAGGCAGGGGGTTTTTAGCATTTCTTTTTACACCAGTGCGGTGCTGAGTGAATGTCTCTGCCAGCTGGAAGTGTGATCATCCAGAGATTGCTGTCAAACCAAAGACTGTTGGCAGCTCTTGTGCCGTTCAAGTATTTGCTCCTCACAATTTAAGTGAAGCTCCAAAACCTGCAAGGTTGAGGCTGAGCACTGCAGAGCAATTGTTCTCCATAGGTTTTCTAGGTCAGCTCCTACATACCCCTCTACTCCAGCCAACAGTAATATTTCTTCACAAGGACTGTCCTTTTGTAAAGGAAAAGATAATTATCTGAAATCTTGGGTTATGAAAGTTCAAATTAATTTCATTTAAACCAAGATTCCTCAGCATTTCTCTCAGTGCTTCTGAAATGCAGTGGCTTGGGAGAGGTGTGCACACACCAGCACAGTAGGAAGCAACAGCACAGTGGGCAGAAAATAGAGAATAATACGAGGAACATTCTACATTTTTGTACTGTTTTGGCTGAGATGCACCAAACTACTTTCTTAACTGGATTTTCCAAAATTATAAAGACAAATAAAGCATGATACCTGCTAGTCTCACAAGCACCTTTAGGTCACCATGCTGTTTCACAGTGTTTTAGAGAACTTAGGCCAAAAACAACCTGTCTGCAGGATGCAAAGTGCAGCAGAGCACAAACCCACTGCAATGGCTCAAGCAGGTTCAAGATTTTTCAGTTGGATTCATCCTGGCAAACCTTATAAAGTGCTTATAAAGTGCTGCATATCACTTGCCCCTCACATAGGCACCATCGAGCACTCTGCATTATGTACTTCAGCTAGTTAAGCAGAAATTAAATGAGGTGCTTACACTTGATCCAGATCATGAAACACACTGCCAGATGATCCCATGGCGCAGAGATCTAGTTCTAATGAACACGAAGTGTAGGTTGTACTGATAGCATTGGGTGTGGCTCCAGTCATGGTGTATCTGCACAGTTTAACACCTCGCTGAAGAAAAGTTCATGCAAACTAGTCATGTGGCCTCAAAGAAGAGCAAAAAGTTATTTGAAAGAGTTCATGTACAAGTCAGTATAGCAAGAAACCCACCTTGTTCCAAACAATTCACACCCTGAATCCAGAAACAGCTCAGTATCCATCAATAAGGAATTTTCACAAAATGAAAATCATCTATGTTCTCAGTTGTCAAGTAGATTAGTTTTAGAAGTCTTCATGTCTTATTCCTATAATCATCTGCACAAACCAAACCACACCATCAGGAGAAAAAAGGTGTAGCAGACAAAGAAATGTCACCTCAAGGACATTACAAAAGCATAAGAAATGTAAAATACAGTATTACAAAACAAGGGAACTGGGCTTTATTTCTAGACTTGCAGGTTGAACATTAAATTAATGGGAAAGGCAATATCATTTGGATCTGTGCCATAGATGCAGCAATGCTCAAATGCCCTTAGACTTTTCAAGTCCTCCAGAACAAAATCACTGTGGATTTTTAAAGCCACTCTGTAACTGGGATTTAAGAAGACTGTAAAACTTTGTAAGGTCTCGTGGCTGCTTTCTGACCATGAGACCTATGATAATAAAAGTAGTCATAACTCCTGCCTCAACAAAGGCTTTCACCATCTTGCCAGCACATAATGAATATGGTAGAGGGCATTAGGTGTCCCCTGACCTGTGCATCAGTCAGGACAGGCCATAGGGCAGGCAAGGAGTCTCCAGCTTTTGGTTTTGGCTCCCATGAGATCTGCTGCACTTGAAGACACAGACCTGCCCAGGAGGGACAACTCAAGGCTCAGTCACACAGTCTGTAACAAATCCTTCCCATGGTAGGACCCAAGGTGTCCCTCCCTCTCAGTTATAGGAAATCAATACACAGATATTTCCATCAGCATACTTTGACAGCCTCACTGCTGTTGCCACCTTCCCAAGTGCGTCCCTCTTTTAGATTATCTGTTGTTCTTCCACACTCACCCCTAAATGCTTGTTTCTGTTAGAAATCAACAGGGCTAAAATCAAATGAACTCTTGTATGAACACCATCATGTTTACCAAGGCAATTCACCTGCACACCTTTCCAAAACCCCTCAAAGTTTAAATTCTTGTGCTTTCCAAAGGAAGTAATTTATCCATTTCAAGGCGTTTCACTGATTTCTAGAAAGAAAAAGTAGCCACGTGCTAGTATTTCTGCTTCAGTCACATTTCAGCATCAAGCTATTTGCTGGGATGGGTAAATCAGCCCCTCCCGCTCCGCAATTCAAATGGAAATCTTATTGAAAAGCCATTTGAGAACCAACGAAAAACGTAACTTCCCTTTTTAAGGAAAAAAAAAAAAAAAAGCTTTCTTTAGCGTTCCACGACCTTTTGTACTCGCACAAGGCAAACACCCGGGGAAAATGAAATAGCAGCTCAAAGCCGTGAGTGACTTGGTGCCAGCGCAGGGAGCTGCGGGATGGACACACCCAGGCAGAGAGAAAATGAGAAAATTCCCATTCTTTTGGTGTAACCGGGCTCGAACCGCAGCAAAGCGACAGAACCTGGCTCGGGAAAGGCTCCTTTAGGGCGCTGGTAATCCCTGCCCTTCCAGCCGCCCCGCTTTGCGTTCCCCGTGTCCCGCACGGCGCATCAATCGCCGCAGAGCCGCGATACGGGCCAAGTATCGCGACTGGTTATCGCCCCCTCGTGTGGAAATGTGTGGGTTTAGTGCGGTCCTGCCCTGGGGAACAGGCACAGCCTCCTGTCCCGGGCTGATCCCTGGGCAGTATCACATGTAAAAATCATCTGTAAATATGTATCATCTGTAAAAATAACCCAGGGGGGGTGTAAACATTTGAAAATTGTCCTGCTGGAATCTTTCATTTGCTTTGGGATTCTGTGTAGAAATTCTGGTGCATTTAGAGACTGACATCTTTGGTTTAGTTTGGTTTCCCTTACTTTTTTATTTCCCAGCCCTGACGTCCAACAGTCCTGTTTTCCTGTCTTGTTAAAGAAGTGAAAATGCAGTTGTTAAGAAAGACTCTACGAG
>JAWWLT010000028.1:3704322-3731155 GCA_035040995.1 Premnoplex brunnescens
TGCATCCCCCAATCCCTGTATCCCGACATCCCTGCATCCCCACATCCCTGCATCCCCACATCCCTGCATCCCCACATCCCTGCATCCCCACATCCCTGCGTCCCCAATTCCCTGCATTCCCCAATCCCTGCATCCCCAGTTCCCTGCATCCCCAAATCCCTGCATTCCCAAATCCCTCCACCCCCCCATCCCTACATCCCCACATCCCTCCATCCCCACATCGCTCCATCCCCACATCCCTGCATCCCCCAATCCCTGCATCCCCAAATCCCTGCATCCCCACATCCCTCCATCCCCACATTCATCCATCTCCAAATCTCTGCATCCCCACATCCTTGCATCCCCAAATCTCCACATCTCCCAATCCCCACATCCCCACCCTGGAAGCACTGCCACAGCCAGTTTTCCTTCCATGCTGAGCTTCCACCCTGCTCTCTCCGATGGCAGCAATAAAAATAAAAAAGCAGAGTTTGACTTACAATCCTATGTTACCTTAAAAATACTTAATTTTCACAGCCAAGAATTTTTGAACATGTAACGCCTTTTTTTGTCGTTTTGTTTTTCCCTTAAACACACAGGACCTACCATTGTTTTAAACAACTGGTTCACTTTCTTTTTTTTGGAGCTTTTCTTGTCGGTGTCTGAGGTAGAAGGAAACACGGGCTGGCTCATCCTGTGCGAGGCAATTGTGTCATCTGGTGCTGCGGTGCTGAGGGACAGAGTCAGTCCTTGGAACAGAAACACATTAGTGGCACTCAACAAATCCCCAAAAAGGAGGGTCAGAAAGCATGACAAAGCAGAACTCAAAATAATGCAATTACTAGAAAACAAAGGAGACATTTTTAATCTAACGATATCCTTAGAACACAAAACCAAGTATTGGGGAGACATGAACATTCATTACATTGCAACTGAATCGTGGGAAAAACCAAAACGCAGTCTGGCCAAAGAATTAAAAATAGATGAGTACATGACAAAGAAGTGGGCCATGGCAGTGTGATGGGTTCTGCTAAACATCTGTTACAGGCATCTGGAAAGAGAGGGACACTGAGGGGGATGGATGAAGCACAGGCTAAGGAATGGGATGTGCCAGGGAAGAAGGGGACTAAAGGACACTGAAATAGGGTCTGTTCTCTCTGCACCCTGGACTAGAGGTGTCCACCTTCAGTCAGCTTTCCCCTTCTCCTCCAGCCAGCCACCCACCTGCCCAGTGGGCAGCGATGTTATCTTGCTTCCCCCGTCCTGCTCTTAGAGAGGCTTTATGGGATTCCTCCCGGACTTCAAAAGCTGAAGTAGAAACTATTATGGTGCAAGCTTTGGGGCTCTTCAGCTGCCAAAACGAAGCATTTCCCCCTGGTTCACACAGTGCCCTCAGCTGTGAGCCCTTGTGTCTGCACAGCAGCCCTTGCAAACCAGGCAAAATGAATAAACCTTTACTCCTTCGAGGCAGGAGGAATGCACACACTGCCCAAGGAAGCAAATTTGGGAGCTCCAGAAGGAACACCTCTAGAATGTACATGTTGCATGGGCAGCCCAGCCTCACACAGAGCACACCTTGAAATTGTGCTCCTTGTGCCACAGGCCCAAGGGGGGAGCAAAGCCTGTATTGATGTTTTCTTACCACCACAATAAAGAAGTGCAGAGCTCTCCCCTCGGGGAGAGCAGCTCACCTGGGATTGTCGGCATCGAACGACTCACAGTGCTCATCTGCTTGAGGACAGAGGTTTTCTGAGGTGCCACCACGTGCTCTGAGAGGTTGGTGTCACTCATGAACTCATATTTCCTTGAGAGCTGTTTAATCAAATAATAATAAAAACAGTTAAGTATGAACAGAGAATTGGCTCCACCTATAGTATTGTATGCTAGTTAAAAAATGAAACAACTTTACAGACAATTTATAGGTAGATATAGATCTCATTCTACATAGAAACCAAACAATTACTCTGACAGCTACAGAAGTGATCTGGAACTGTAGGGTGGCATTCCTACTCTATTTTTGCCATACACCATCAGACAGCTCTGAGTGTGATCTGCAAAGAAAGGTGAAGTTTTGAAAACCTTTTTCCCTGTGGAATTATTGTTTCCAGCTCAGCTGCTGTGAGCCTTGGCACTGCTTTCTTGAACTAAAAGGGGATCCTGTAACTCAATATGCAGTGAGAGCCCCACAGTTCAGTGTATGTTTTATCTTATTTAATCAAATGCCAAAGGTGTTGCTTGGTTTTATACATAAGTATATATTGGTCTTGTATGTCAATGTATATTGGTTTTCTATATCAATGTATTTTGGTTTTCTATATCACTGTATATTGGTTTTCTTTATCAGTGTATTTTGGTTTTCTATATAAATGTATTTTGGTTTTCTGTATCAATGTATTTTTTTTCCTATATGAATTCATTTTGGTTTTCTATATGAATGTATTTTGGTTTTCTATATCAATGCCTCTCAGAGCACGACTCTGCTTTACATCTCTCTTTTGGCATGAGGACATGCAGTGTAAGACACCCACAACCTTCCAGAGGTTTCTCCTTGTTTCCCCAAAGAATCTTGGCTTTCTACTCAATTAATTTAGCTTTGGTGATTCCTTCAAAAATTCTTGCTCAGACTTTCTGTTTAATTCAACAACCTGTTCCTGCCTGGCTTTTAGATTTTTTATTTTTATTTTTTTTTAATACACAAGCCCTGTCTATTTATTTAGTTATTAAATTAATTATTTGTCGATTTTTATGCCCTAATTATTTGCTTATGTTTTTATACTTAAAACTCTCTTGAGAATTTATGTGTATGCATACATATACACACATATACATACACATAGATATGTACACATATATATACGCATATACAGATACATATATATATTATACATATACACATATATACAGAGAGAGAGAGAGAGAGAGAGAGAGAGAGAGAGATAGATAGATAGATAGATATAGATAGATAGACAGATAGAGATAGAGAGATAGAGAGATAGATAGAGAGATAGATGATAGATATAGATAGATAGATAGATAGATATAGATAGATAGATATAGATAGATATAGATAGATATAGATAGATAGATATAGATAGATAGATAGATATAGATAGATAGATAGATATAGATAGATAGATAGATAGATATAGATAGATAGATATAGATAGATAGATATAGATAGATAGATAGATAGATAGATAGATAGATAGATAGATGATAGATAGATATAGATAGATAGATAGATATAGATAGATAGATAGATAGATAGATAGATGACAGATAGATATAGATAGATAGAGATAGATAGATAGATAGATAGATAGATAGATAGATAGATAGATAACTTGGGTTCTTTTTAAAGACACAGTCTAAGTGATATAAGCCATCCTACTGATGCAGCAGTGCAATAGCAGCACTCAGCTGGAGTGAGAGATGCCAGTGCTCCCGAGCCCAGCCCAGCCCACTTAAGGAGCAGTGTTTGCAGCCTTGCAGTTTCTGAGCAGCTGCCTGTTCCATAACAAGGTACAAAGTGTCCAGGGCTCATCACTCCTGAAATAGCCCTGACTGTGAGGAGCTGCCACCCAAAGTCAGCACAGTCAATTGCTTCTCCACAGGAGAGCCAGTTTAACCCTCCCAGCACAGTCAAAACCAATCAAGCCTCAGACTGGGCAGCTTCAGAGCTGTGTTTTCTGTCACCAGAAGCAAGTAGACATGGGCTGGTTTTCCCCCTGATTTGTTCCCTCCATAGCATCTTGCAGGGCAGATATCTCTGCATCCTGTATGTCCCCTGCACAGCTGGAGTTCCAGGGGAGAGATTTTCCTTTCCCTAAGCAAAAGAGTGATGCCCTCTTTTTTCTAGGGATCATAAAATACTACTCTAAATCAGCAACATACACATTTCATGTCAGAGATAGAAATATCAGGTGCTGTCTTCTCATCAGCAAACACCACGCTGCTTCTTTTTGTTCTTTTTTTGGACTTTCTCATCTTGACTTCAGGATGAGGATTAATTTGCGGAGCAGCCTCCTCTGATTCTGCTTTTGCTTGCTTTGGTAGGAATGCTTCCAGATCAAAGCTGCAGGAGCAAAAGAAAAAAAGTATGAGTCGGTGAGTGATATTTTTTAAGCCATTGCTGCTCTGAAGTCATTTCCCCATGAAATATAAATGCAGGTCATCCTTTCCCTCGACTTTCTATGCAGCCCTGCAAAACTGCTGGCAAAAAGTGTAGGATGTGCCTCAGCTGGCAACTACAGATCCAAATAAGATGCCTCCAGGCAGTGTGACATCATCTTCAAATGTTGCAAAGACTGTAAAATATTAAAACGAGCTCAAATCCCTTTCTAAAGGGTTGTGCATTAGCTTAAGGACTGAACTAAACCAAGCTGGAGCTCACATGGCACGTTGATGTTTGGTGATGGTGGTGCTGAAAGCAAGACATGCTCTTTTGGTTGTTGAAAGGAACCAAAGTGGGAGAGAGTATTGCTGGTTCTTGTCATGTTTTAAATGCACCCTCCTTTTTATTTCACCCTATTGCACAAGAATAGTAAGTGATTAAAAAACCAACTCCCTCCTCTCTTCCTCTAATTTTTACAGTCTAAATTTTGGGCTGTTTCTCGTTAAAAAAAAACACCCCTCACCCAAACATGAAACTGGTGCTGGTTTTACTCCCCTCTCTGCCGAGGTAATCAGCCTTTTGAAGAGGGGACTGAACTTATTTCACAGCACAAAAATTGATAAATCAAGCAGCGTGGTGGATTTGCTGGCCTGTGCCTCCTAGGTCTGTTTCTGTATACCTTGTTTGGGAAGAAGTTCTATGTGCTCAAAAAATAATGTATAAAGTGAGCAAAATGGATGAGAAAGCTGATCAATACACCTACAACTGTTCTCTCAGCCTCAGAAGTCTCTCTTTCCCAGTGCTGCACTTACAGCATATTAGGCAAAGCATTTTGCATCACAACAGGCTTTACTGAAATCTTTCACATCCAAGTTTTTAAAGGCTTTTCTCCTCCTCTTCCCATTTTGCAAACAAAAGGATGGTAATTAAGTTAAAAGCTGTGTAAAGAGAAACTTGCACCAATACCCAGATCCTTGTAAGTTTTTGAAAAGTGCTTTAATTTTTAAAACACTTGTTTTCTGAAAATGAAATACTGCCTTTTTTTTCCCCTTTCTCCCAGTGAGAGTTGGGAATATTTTGTCTATTAAAGTTGAAACACTGTAGCTCTAAGCCTGGGGGAAATGATAGCTGCAGTTAAACAATTTTGGCATAGTCTGAATAGACTGCTGGTGGTCTTTATCCTTGGATGCCTTTGTAACAAATCTTTTAGCTTCATCCCATCAAACTGGTTATAAAACAAGATTGAAAAACAACAACAAAGGATTAGCCCTGTATTCATAACCAACCTCTCTGAAGTGATTTTCCTGGGCGTGCTGCACTCGGAATTCAGGGAGGACATGGAAATAATGGATAACTGGCGGTAGGACCTCAGCATTGACCGCGGCCTTCCCACTCTCTTGTCATCAAAGTCTGGCTGCAGGATGGAGAAGAGAAACACAGGGTATCAAAGAGCTGGGTGGGAACCTCATTCCATCCCTGTGCACCAGGCCTTGAAGATGCCCCAGAGGTTTTAAGGCTTGGCATGAGAGAGATTATTTACTGCCATTCGGTGCTGTGCTCGTATCTTCTGGCTGGACACATTCTTAGTCACAAACTACAGTTTCTGCAAAATCTCATGTGGTTTGTGGGGTTTTTTAAGTGCCAAAGGGTTCAATCACGAGGGAAGGTTGCTAATTGTGGATTACTGCAAGGAGGGGGCTGAAACCAAAACCACACTGAGAGAAATATAGAGAATTTTCATCATACAGAATTTCCATCATACAGGTGTATAACAAGCACAATACCCCAAATTTAGGTTAGGAACTTGCTACTCTCCCACATATAACAGAAGAAATAAATCCTGTTATAAAATTATCAATGCTGAAAGCAACAATATAAAATGAATTCCAAAGAAACTGGTGTTTAATCACAAAACCCACCCAACACCATTCTCGCTAGGCTGCACAAGCTCAGATAGAGTGTTTTATTCAAGAATTGTCTGGGGAGTTTGTGCTCAGAAGTTCTCCTTCAATTCTCAGATATTTCAGCTTGGTCTCAACTAATATTTATGGTATTATAGCCATGACAGGTTTTATTTCACAACACAGCTGGAAGTGGCTGGCACAGGGATACATCAATTGCAGATCAAAGCCCTAAACCACTAAGAAAAGTTACAAAGAGAACAGACATGAGAATTTGCTTTGAGTTCCTTAATACGACTTGCAATTTTAATACTCCTAATAAAATACACAAAATCTCCCAGAATGAGCAATATTTGAGGTGTCAGAGAATTAAATCAACTCTTGGACTATAAAACTCAGTTCCTACTGCCTTCAGTCCACAAGTGAAAAAGTAAAGCCTGTATTTTTGTTTAGAACGAGGTGTGTGTTAAGTAAAGAGAAACTGAGGTGGAGGTTAAAAGCAGAGCAGTACCAGTTCTCTGGTTCCATATTGTTTTTCCACTTTGACTTTTAAATGCTTGAAACATTCCTCCATCCGGTCGTGGAAAGGACGAAGATTATCAGAAACTCTTCTTTCGTGGATTCTAATTCCAGCCCCAAGGAAAGGGATCTTAAGAGGAGGAAAAATTAGAAAAAGAAGAAAAAGTGAGACTGTTAAAATGGGTCCAACAACCTCTCTGGCTCCTTTTAAAGTACTTCTGAGGCAGGAGGGTTTCAGTTTGAGGGGTTCAACTGGCAGGAGGGTTTGTCTGTGGAGCTCAGCTTTGAGCAGAGCTACAAGATGGAAAGGGCTCCTGAAAAATGGGTTTGGCCAGAAAATGTCTGAAAAATGCTGGTTGCCCCATAAGTGACTGTTTCCTCTCTTCTATGTGTGTTAATGTTAATCCCATGTGAGATTAGACGCCCTGGAATTTCATAAAAAATAATTCTCCTTTCTCAGAAGCAATGGTTGGTCTAGGAAATGGTAAAAAAGATAATAAACTTTCTAATCCCTTTTCCCTGCACTTCTTTCCATGGCAGTTATGGTGCTGCCATCATCTTTGCTACAGTAGTACTGTTTTATTAATAATAAGTATATTCACAAAGAAAACCTTGGTAAGGTTTATTGCTCTTCAGTCTTTAAAGAGGAGGATTTATGGGGTCTGTGCAGAACAGTTGTAGCTACCCTCCTGCCACTAACCTTTTCTAACTGCTGCAGTATTAACTTTAAGCTATTTTGCTTTAATATTTGGGCTTTTTTATAAAATCCACTTGCATTCCATGGTTCCTTTTTGTGTCCTGACCCTATAAATACTATGAACATTGTATGCATTGGTCCATCCGTCGACTTTATGGAAGTTCAATTTCAATATAACTTCTGAAACCATGGTGTAAAAGCCCATCTATTACAGTCAGACCTGCTTGTCCCCTTTCAAGGGGGGTAGATAGAAATGACCATTTTATTTCCTAATGCCAGGTGGTATTACAGCCACTCTACACCACTAATCACTGAGTCCTTCTGATGCCCAGGAGAAAGCTGTGAGGGCTGGCACCTCAAACTAATAACCAAGCTGAGAAGAGCCAAAACTAAACAGGGGGAAACTTCAAAAAACATTGAGAAAATAGAACAAAGCAATTCTACTAAAGCTATCTGGAAGACTCATTTCAAAGCTGAGAGAGGAGTAAATGGTTAATTTTTGCTGTTTCTCATTTATGAAACAGAGACAGAACCACGGAATTATTGAAGACTTTGAGTTGGAGGGGACCTTTAAAGCTCATCCAGTCCAAGCCCCTGCATGGGGCAGGGGCACCTTCAGCTCCATCAGGGGGTTTAGAACCCCAGGGATGGGGCATCTCCCACCTCTCTGGGCATCCTGTGCCACTGTTTAACCACTCTCACAGGAAGAATGGTTTTAGTGAGCTAGTACCAAGAAGGAGACGGTGAGAAATACCTTGAGTTGTTCACTTCTGGTAGTAAAATTCCAGGTGAATTCTCACTATTTCTTAAGATCCCTCTAGGCCCATTCATTTACACAGCAAACAGTGCTTTCCCATGGGAATTACCTGTATTTCAGAAGACTCAGCAGCTCGTGGTTCCTTAACAAACTACCTCAGGGTCAAAATGGAAACCTGTCCTCTCACAGTCATTCATTTTGCCATTTATTGACAGCAATGACTTCTATTCAGGGCTAGATAATGGAAATGGAATTGATAATTTCTGGGGTCGTGTTTTTCTCTGCTCCATTATCATAACAAATGTGTAGGTCAATGAAAAGAGTCATTTTGCCTTGATCCTCAACAAAAACAGAGGTTTTTCTGCTGCCACCTCCCATAGGTGCATTTTTCTCCTCGAGGACAAAAGGTCTGGTTGTCTACACTGTCTACAGAATAATAAACAGCAAACCCAAATAACCTCAGTGCTGCCAGTATGGGCAACACATCCAGCTCTTCTCTGGAGATGCGGCTTAAAAATGTTTCCTAATGTCCTTGCATGCTGTTTGTCACACAAAGGACATGTAGCAGCAATCTTGGAGGGTCATTGAGCATGAAAATCACTCCTGAGAACAGCAAACACTCCATTAAGGTTTCTCGTGCCTAAAGAAAACAAACCTGCCACAAACAACACATACTCAGGTCGAGGAAAGAGTTGTTTCCCAAGAGATATTCTGCCATTTGCCAGTGCTTGTTTTCCCAGCAATTCATGACATTGTTATGACTTTTGTCATGCTCTCACTTTTGTCTCCAGGAATCCAACATGAGTTTGGAATCCTGGCCCTTCCAACCAGAAATGCAGCCCTGTATATGTGGCTCTTGGTACACCATTCCGAACGGTGTGTTCTACAAAGCACCTTCCTGGCCTAATGCTTTCCCAGAACCACGGAGAAAGCTTGCAACAAGAATTTGCTCTTTCTTCTACCCCTCTCTGCTTTGAGAAATGGGAAAAAAAGAGTGAAAATGCATATAAATGCTGTGTTCTCCTGCTAGAAGGGAGTGGGACAAAGGAATAGCTCCTGCAGCCTCAGTGGCTGCTGGCAGTGAGAACTTACCTGCCAAGCAATCAGATCTTTGAGCCTATTCAACTTTTCTTGATCCTCTGGATGGTCTCTGGCATATTCTTCTGTAAAGAAAGCCTTAGGAAAAAAAACCCAAAACAACAAAATAATTCAGTCCATCGTGTTGACAGGTAAAGAAACCAGAGTCAATCACTGAGTCCAGCTCATAATATTGGCCATCAAATAAGAGGGACACATCCAGATGCTGCTGGTGATAATTCCTCCCTCTGTCAGCTGGGGATTGAGGTGCTCCTTTGTTTTAAAATGTATTCAGTCTTGATCTGGAATTTCTGAGTTTGAGACCCCTCTTATGAAACCCAAATATTCACTTTGCAGTGAAACTAAAAAGACACAGATTTAGAGTGTCACAACTTACATCAACTAATCCTGAGCTTCAGCCACTCTGGTTTGCTTTGAAAACAGAGGTGACCAGGAAATGAGGATAAGAGGATCTCTTAATTGATGGAGTTATGGCTTTCATATTCCCCACCCCTCCTGCACTGCCACTAGAAATAAAGGATGTAGGAGGATTATGAATATCTGAACGTGTTCTTTGCATTGACCCAAAAGCTCTTACCTTCTCATATTTAGCAAAGCCACCCATAACAGCTGGATCCACAATTCCATTCAGAAGCATGGAAAGGGGATTAATGGGAAGGTTCTCATCACTCTGGTATTGGTTAATCATCATCAGAATTTTTTCATTTGTGGTGGACATGGTCTCAATAGCATTCTCCAAAGGACTAATTAGATTCTGCAAAGAAACAAAAGGCTTCTAATGTTCACACAGAGACAAAAAGGCCTTTCTGGCTTTATAAAACTCCATGCATGTGAAGAACAATTCAGCAAACCAACAGAGACTTGCTCAATTCCCTTAGAACTTGATCCTGAGACTACAAATCAGACATAAGACATATTGATCCTATTAGCAGAAAGATAAAACAGAAGTAATAGCAGTTTTGTTTGGATAAAACCAAGTAAATGTGTGGTAATTTTGCAAGCCATTCTGCTCAGGGGGATTCAATAGATCCGTGTTTGATGGGCTCTGAGCATGGTCATACACACCTGGGTCGTGGAGACAACCTCAAACCACCTGAGAATGCCAGGGAGCTTGTATGCTGTAACAAAGGCCGTCCTCTCGATCCACATGGACTGGGGAAAAACAGAGCAGCAGAGAATCACACTTCAGGAGTTCAGCTTTAATCTTGCCTGCCTTCCCAGATGCCAGAGCGAAATGAATGTAGATGGAAAACATGTGCATATTTTTGCATAAAAAGGCACTGCAACATTAATCTAGCACAGCAACTTGCAGAAATAAGTTTTCTGGTTTCAGATTAGGTCATCTTCAGGCACAAAGCAGAAGGGAAAAAAAAATTACCCTTGAATATTTTAGCATCTATTGCTATTTTTGCCATTACAGATGGAATGATTGTGATTAAATGACCTGCTCTTGCCTCTACCCAGATTATAGTTCCTCCCTCCACATCCAAGAGGTATTTCTGCAATTAAAAGCAGTAACAGCCCAATTATTTCTGCAAGTAAAAGCAGTAATAGCCCAATAACAACTCGCCAGCATTCTGACTCTTTTAGTTCCTTTCATTTTGCTTTTCTAAACAAGACTGGCTGTTGGTACTTTAAAATAGCTTAGAATAACCATTAGTTGATGTACTGCTCCTTATTTTAGCAGAATCAGCCCCTCTGAACTGCCAGTGCTGAGAACACCGTAGCAAATGCAATGAGGGCACCTCCAAACCCCCCAATTTCCACCTGCATGCTGTCTGTTGGCATCAGCAACGAAACCATCAGCTATGTAATTTCTGTCACACCATTCCAAGGTGTACTCCTGATGGGTTCCAAACTCCAGTTTGCAAAGGAAGCCAAGGTGCAGCATGAGCCTGGATAACACGGTGCAGTTCTGGGCTGTCAGGGCAGTGTTTGTGTTTTATTTTAATTTAACAGCCAGAAGCTCCTTTGCATGGAGGTGTTGACACTGCTGAGCAGCACTCACAGTACTGAAACGGCTCATTTGGGAGAGAAGTGGCTTTTCCCATCAGTATATCAGCACCCTATGCCATGAAGATTGGATGGCATGCTTTTCAGAGCAAACTAGGAAATATCAGATACCTCTAAAATGAAAATATAGACACTTCCCACATTTTTATGCATAACACTGAGGAGTAATTCATGGTGGTGTAGATTTCTTTGAATATTGGAACAACTAACACTATTCCTCAACATTTCACCATTAAGAATGGGAGGAGAAACGAGACAGGCAGTTCTCTGCTCTGTCAGGATCTTACAGCACTGATGAAAGCAGACAACACACACCTCCTTGCCAAGCTGGCAGCTGATAAAAGTGTTGTAAACTAAGAGCAGCAAAGCATTTGATATTTATTTACATGTCATCTTGTTTCATAACGAAAATCAGTACCAGAAAATGTTACTGCTTAACACAAACATGTTGAATGTGCTCAAGTACATAATGTTTACCTGCAGCTGAAAAAGTGATGTATCACTAAGTACAGAGGAGTTACACTGAAATAAAGAAGTCTTGCCTTTGTTTTGGTTTTTTTTTGAACCAGATCCTAAAATCAGGCTGTTTATAATGAGCAATCTAGGCCTAAGAAAGGACCAAAATACATCCATCACTTTGTCATTGATTTACTTACAGCAAATTCATTTTCAAGGTCAACAGATCCTTTCCTGACTGGCCTTGAGTAGTGGAACCGCTGCACGTTGTTGGACTTGTAAAAACTGTAAGATTTCAAAAAAAAGACTATTGTAAAGTACAGAACCCAGAAGTTAATGGATCTTGTCATCATATTTAATTTTGAGTCGATTGAATTTTTAATTAAAAGCAAATTTACTGCTGCTCAGAAAAAAAAATGTACTTTACTAGAAACTCAGGAGGCAACTCCTTTATCTGTAAATCAGGGCCAGCACAGAGGATTTTAGAAGTATTAAGCTACAGCTCATGACTGGGTGTATTTTCCAGGTTAAAAAACCCCTCCAGAATGTCCAGATCAATGTTCAAACCCACAGAAGAAGGACTAGAACAGGTTTTCCTCTCCTGAACTCTTGTGAGACACAGGCCCTGCTTGCTGGCTTATCACAGAATACAAAGGGAGCATGTTTGGTCCAAAATAACCGACTGAACAGAGCAGATATTTCCTCCTGGACTGGAACACAGATGTGTTTTTCATTCATAGCACCTGCCAAATCAGTTTAATCCTGTCTAACAATTCTGCTCAAAATGCAAACCAAACAAGCCATTAATAATGATTTCTTGTGATAGATAAGGAAATGTATACAAGGACTTGCAGAGAGGGACACCAATGCAAAGTCCTGTGATGGTCTGTTCTACTGAGCTAATGATTCCTCCTCCATCACTGAGAGCACAGATTTCCACTGAACTTGTAACCCCTTGGCTTTCAACACCACCCAAGTTGGAAGAACAGGGACTGCAGAGCTTTGACTGTCCACAGAAAAATCTCTCCTCTGGCTCTTGGTTTCTGTTTTAAAGGTGAATTAAATTTAAAGCCATTTGAAACAGAAGTTAATTTTGCAGAGAAAAGAGAATCTCTTACAGTAAAACTGAGCTGTGTTTTGGAAGCCCAGAGAAGCAAACAAATGGAGAAGCTGAGCTAAGCAAGCCATGGTGTGTTAGTTCACAGGAACATATGATTTGTGATCCAAACTGCTGAGATTATCCTCATCAGTAAAGAAAGAAACTGGAAAACACTGCCACACTGAGTCAGATCCCTTCCTACAGCTCCCTCTGAAAGGACAGGCATTTTGAAGCTCTTTGATAGAATAAATGCACTGCCATCAACTAATGTAACTAACAATTAAATGCCCAATAAAGTACACTCATAAAAGTAAGTGTCTAAGAGCAGATGTAATCAGCAGTTTGGCTGAATTCTGCAGCTGAGACAAACCATTACAAAACCTCCCATCTGAGCAGAGACTGTGCTTTATGTGGAGCCCTTCACTCCATGAAGAGTTGCCAGATCAAAGCGTGGCTGCCACTACAGGACCACATTCCTAATCTGTCCCGCATGTACTCGTTTAAAAATGAATCAGGTTGACATTGGGACCACACTTTGTTGGGAACTCTTTTTTGAGGGGTTGCTGGGGAGTGGGTGTTTATTTTTAAATCCTGCAGCACAAGTCCTGTGCTTGTTCTGCTGTATTTACTTAGGTGTGTGTGAGGAGGTGATTCTTACTTTTCCACTGTGAGTCATTTGCGAATTCACTAGAGATTCTGTAGAGGAGGCTGCAGACAAAGGTCTCAGCTGCTTTGGAGGCACTGTTAGCCAGCCTGTTCTCTGTACAATTTGGGCAAATTCATTTCCTTTGGACAATTCATTTCCTTTATTCCCTTACAAAAGCTTGGCCACAGCACCAGGGGAGACCGTTTTGCCACCCTGTATTTTGCACTTGGCAAGACAAGCCAAGATGAGGCTCTGCTGTACAAGAACCTTCAACTCCACCACTCTCACACTGCCAGGGACCTCTGAGACCTCCCCCTCTGTCCCTTGTCCAAGAAGCTGTGGTGGAAACTCAACAACTTCATCCCAAAGCATGGTTTGCACCGCCCTGCCCTGGAGCCACAAGGTGTTTCCTCAGCACCAGGTAGGTAGGTGCTCTTTCAGGAGTTTCCCAGGGAATACCTGGACAGAGGTGGGAGCAAGCTGCTCTAGCTGAAGATGCCCTTGCTCATTGCAGGGGGGTTGGACTGAATGGCCTCTGCACGCCCCTTCCAACACAAATGAATACATAACTCAGTAAATTAACACAATAAAAACTCCCAGGTTCGTTGGCAAACCACTGAATTCACCAAACAGTGGTTGTCAGCTCAGGAATATGGACTGGCCATCACTGTGCTTTTTGCTACAGAAATGTACTTACTTTATAATTTGATCAGGCACTGCCTTATTTTTGAATCTAGGCTGCTCCTCCAGGACTGGCTGCACTGTAAAACACTGGATGTCTGGAATTGTGGGAGTTAAGGGCATGTTATTAACCATCAGCTGAAATGCTGTGGGCTGCAGGCAAAATCAAAATAATAACAATAAAAAAAATGCATTTTCTGATGAAAATCTGCAGTGTTCAGGGTTTCATTTGTGGAGTTTCCTTGGCCAAAAAAGGAAAAATCTGCCAGTAGTAACCAGTGAATATATATTCATATTAATTTTGAACTGCATATTTTTATTATTTACTGAGCTTGAATATCTGCAGCTGAATTTATCACTCTGACTCATTCATTAAATTTTAAAGCCCAGCCAACTTACAAAAATAACAGCAACAACATGTGATGTTAAGAGTTTCACTGTTTAGCTTTAGGCATGCATAAAGTCCTGATGGTGAACATTTCATCTTTGAAATCTGTAATGGAACAGCCCTTTTACTTGAGGTTTCCTTTTCCTATGGAAGCATTATCTTTCAGCTCTGAATACCGTACTTGTTAGTAAATATACCTCATTCTTACATAATTCAGTATATTTGAAACTCGTGCCCTCTGGGTGGATTCTGGCGCTTTTTAAAGTGCACAAACAGTGAGTATCTCCTGTTAGTTGCAATTAGAGGAGCAAATTCTACCTCAAGGCCTGAAGCATGTGACCCCTAAACACAATCAATTAGTTAAGATGCAAGACAGACTCAGGAGAGCTTGGCTTTTCAGCTGAATGTCCTATTTTGGACAAGCCTGTAATACTCCCACTTCAGTCCCAACAGTGTGAAAAGCCAGCAGGTTCCACCAGAATAGAATCCAAAGAACATTACCTTGGAAATTAATAAAGTGAAAAAAAAAAAAAGCCTGATGCAATGAGGTGATCTCATATCTGCTCAGTCAGTAATGATTTAAATCAGAACATGAGAAAAAAAAAAAGACAATCAGAGTTCTTGTTAGCAAGAATAATTTAGGGCATTCTTAAAAGTTAGTTAACAATTTTTATGAGCTCATTTTTCCAGGAAAAGTTCTGAGAGCGACTTAAAGCACATTTATGTTGCCAAGAAATACAGGTGAGAGCCAAGTGTGGTTCAGCCAGAGCAATTCCTTCTTCAAGGAAGACGGGAATTTAACATCAAGACACAACGCCTTAAAATGTGAAATCAGAGGTAATTTGCTACTTTAAACCTGCCCAATTCAAGCGTGTGTCGCTGGGTTTGCCACGGGCAGAACCCAAAGGTAAACCACGTATGAACCTCAGTGGATTTCCCACCCTGTCAAGTCCCGGCACAGCTGCCCAGGGCACTGGTTGAGTCACCACCCCTGGAGGGGTTTCAAACATGTGCAGACGTGGCACTTGGGGACACGGGGCAGTGGGGAGCCAGCTTTATGGCTGGAGTCAGTCTCCAGGGGATTTTCCAACCTAAATGATCCTCTGATGAATGCAAGAGACAGACTCCTCAGCACTGTGAGATGGAATCCTAGGAACAACCCACGAAACACATAAAGGACATGTAGAACCACAAACAGAGCTGCCACGTCAACAACCCGCCATCCTTTATAGGAAATTAGTTTCACACAGCTGAATTCCTGCTGCAGACTCGGCTCCCCCAGCCCCCTGTGTTGAGGATACACTGCCCAGGAGAGTTTTTCACGTCGTCCCCGGGCGCTGCCGTGGTGTTCATCCTCTCGGCGCTGGGGAACTGGCTCAGCAGCTGCGCCTGGAAATCCTCCCTCCTCTCGTATTCCTTCCCACGGTAGATGAACACTTTGTTCTGCAAGGAAGACAGAGCTCGTTTCTTGGGCTCTGCAAGGCTGAAGAAGAGTTAGCAGCACAACCACACGGGGCTCTCCGGGTTTCGGAATGAGTGCTCCTGGTTTCTGAATATTGATCAGTTGTAAAGCCAAACAGCACCTTGACCGGGTGCTGGAAGGCAGCAGAGACTTGGTCTCAAAATTTTGTTATTCAGAAAACTGTAATGCTGGTGCAATGCTAACCTATTTCACTATTTCCCCCTTTAAACCTGGAAAAAGCAGGGCCTCTTGTTGCTTCTCAAGAGTAAAGAAAGCTACCCTGTCCATTGTGGTATGGGAGAATTCTTTTTGTAACAAGAGCACATCAAATATTCAGGTTAGTTTTATGCTCTGAACTCATGTGATTAAAACCAAGCAAAAACCTTGTAAAAAACTACATAAATTCCAGCTGTGCATGACTTCCCAAGTTTGTCAAGTCTCTTGAAGAAAAAGAAGACCTTTTGGTCTCTTGATTTTTCTCCTGGTAGTCAAAAATGGAGAAAAGGAAAGAAAACAAAGTAGATTCAGCATATGTTGAATAAAACCAGTTAAAACTTACCATAATATTCCTAGGATAGAAACCAGCTGTTACCATTCAAGGAAAAGCTTGGTTGGTATGAACGTGCCAGCTAAGGGCATGTTTGAGGTCACAAAAGCAGTATTAACATTAGTTATCACGAGGAACACAGGAAAACAAGAGAAGGAACATGAATATCACACTGACCAAATTCATTGTGCATCCACATTTGAATTCCTGCGTGCACTTCTTGTCCTGCCAACTCCTGAACTAGAAATGGGCAGTGAGGGAACCAGAACATCACAGGTATTTCCAAAGCATAAACCTGAAACTCTTGTCAGCTCATCCACTAAAAATACCAGCCACGAATGAAAGTGGATTTTGGATTTAATTTGAACGCAAGTTAATGACATTCTGCTGGTTATCAACAGCCTGTGTGGAGACCAGGACAAATTGCATGGTATTGCTGCACCTGGCTCTCCTATATCACTTCACTAAATGAGATATCTTTAGTTCCCACAATCCAACTAAAAAAGAATCTACATAAAAGCATCTGAAAGCATTCCATGCACATTCTTACAAGCAGCAATTCAGATTTCAGCTACAGTCCTGCATCCAAGCAAAAGGAAATCCACAGAAAATATCTCCAGAGATATTACCAGAGTGCACCTGTATGTTTAGGAACATATAAATATAGATTTAAAAAGAAAAAAAAGGTAAGAATTTAAACAAGTTTACCCGTAGAAATGTGGGGAATCCTTGGCCATAATACCCAACGGCAAAATAATCTGGTTTAGGTCGCAGAATTTTCATGATGTTTTCATAGAACTTTGCTTGCTGAATCTGAAAGCAAAGCCAACTGGAATTACTTGTGTTGGGGGGTTTCAGCTCTTATTTTTCAGCCTCTACAGCAGGGCTGCTCCCTGTGCTGCAGCTGCTGGATGGGCAGGAGCTGGCAATTATCAGCTGATAATCAGCACACACACGACACTGCTGAGGGCCATCAAATAATCTGTACATTTATGTGCAAATCTAACACAGAGCTAAGTGTTTCAGCTTTGAGGTTTGACCTTACTTTATCAGAGTGAAAAGAGAAAAGCACCAAAGTCATACTTGGCCACTGATAATGTTAATGAAATGATGCATTTGGAAAAACTCCCTGCCTCAAATATTTCCTGAGCTTTGGATCAACTCAGACTTTTGTCCGAGCCTCATGTTAAGGGCACACACCATGTAAAGGGCTTCGAGCAATTGCCTCCCTAAAATCCCAAGTGCCATTGAGGTGTGCTGTCTGTGAGAATGCAGCACTGCAACTTGAATGGAACTGGCAAAAAGAATGCCTTTTATTTTATGATATTGGAAGCAAAAGAAGATTTTTTTATAAACAGCACTGCTCAGGAACATTGTGTTTTGATTCCCATGGTTTCTTTGTGGAAGATTCAGGGTTGTCTATTGAACGAGCCCTAAACATTTGTTAAAAATCATGCCAGGGTGGAATATTGGGTGTATAAAAAAAGGAGGTATGTGGGGGATGGGATTCTTCTCAGAATCTTTCCATTTTAATGAAAAACAAATAACTGAACATTTTATCTTCCTTCAAAATCTTACTTCCAGCCTTTGGACCTAGCTCTGATTCCTTGTGCTCTAATATTTCCACAGTCCTGATTAGGACAGAATTCTTCAGGCTTGTCAAAATTCAAGTTGCTAAAATTGAATGGAAAATTTAGAGGAAAAAGTTCATCCAGGTGCTCTTTTTACCCTCAACAGTACAGAGGCCTCAAACCCTCATTATATTTCTTTTAAACATGGCCTTTAAATTGTTCTAAGTGTTGATTTAATCTACAGAAATTTCAAAATACCACAAGCAGATGTCCATGGAACTTCAGCTGACAGCTCTTTACTGTTCTCTGCTTTACCACTGGATCGTTACAGTGAAGCAGCAACTCTTTGACAAATGAGTTAAAAATCTGTTGGAGACAACAAGCTCGTAGGCAGCTCTGCCATTTGTTGGCTCAGAAATACTAATTTGTGCCACTGAATTAATTTGAAGACCTGTATATAATCTTACCAGGTTCTGACTGAGAAGCTCATAGTCAAAAACCTCCTTTTCATACTGCTCTGCAAGCTCTTTGCACAAAGATATGGCCTCTTCCCACATCTGCAATGCAACCAACACAACCAAAATGTAAATCCAGGGCCAACAAACAAGTTTTTAATGCATCCCAGTTTAACTACAGTTTTATTGATTATGCTCTCTTTAAAGTGCAGTCATTTATTAACTGCACATTTAGAGTGGAAGACTCGAGGCAATCATAAACTTTAGGAAAGCAGATTTATGGAAAAAAATAAAAGTGTTTTATGATTCATTAGAGGAAGGAATAAGCAAAGCTACTTTATTCTTAGAATAAGAATCAGATACATTAAGAAGAGTGAATCACAGAGGTGACAACATCCAGAACACAGCCCAAGCCCAGAGCAGTGTGAGAGGGGACTGGCACCTGCCACTCCTTCAAACAAATTCACGTCACAAAACCTCCTGCAGCACCCACAGTCATGGGTGGCCTTGCACATGACAGCTCTCCCAGTCAGCTGAAAAATAAGCCTTAAATTGCCTTTCTTTGCACACAACTTAAGAGGTGCCTGGGAGGAACTGCAGAGCTGCACTGGCAAGACCAGGACAGCCTTTCCCATCTGATGTGGGTGGGAAAGCAGCACGAAAGTGGTTTTTCAGCAGGTACAAACTCCCTCTCTGGAGGGTGTTTCTCACATTCTGTGAGGCTTCTCACCTGCTCAGAATAAAGGGTTTTCTGAGCACAACTCTCTGCTGATTTGAAGATGCTGATGGTGCCATGTGCTCCTGAGTCAGGTGGAATCAGCTGCTGCAAACCTGCTCTGATGGACCTGAGGAGAGCCTGAGTGCTGGGTTCTCAGAAATCACGAGGATTTGGTCACCCTGGCCCAGTGGGTGGACACTGCTACACTGTAGATCCTTCAGGCACCAACAAAAAACCTGAAACACCAAAAACTTTCTACCTTCTGAATTACAGGAAGGACTTTTTTTCAACAAGCAGTAGTGAATTGCCTTCCCTCTTTGTACCTTTGGCTACAGCTAAACAAGACATAATGACTTAAAAGTCTTGTTGGGCCAGGAGATTGATTATCCAGCACTGCAGAATTTTCCCTGCTTTCCAGGTCTTAGCTTTATTTCCAAAAATCTCAGCTCTGTTGTTATTGTGCTGGCAGGTAAATTTATTAACAGTTGGTTTTTTAAAGCTGAACTAAACGGAGGTGCTGAACATCACACATTTTAAATGTGGAATACAATTCTCATTGTCCTCTGAAACAAATATGTCCATTTTGGACTGTCTGGTTTTCTTGGGGGGAAGAACTGAACGGTCTTGAAATGGAATCTGTGTAGCCCATATTCTTTTCCTAGTAAAGGGAAGCACATTCAACATTTTTATTGCATTTTATGAGTGCCTGACAAAGATGACAATGTGTTGAAACATTAGCCCTCTTGCCTCATGAGGGTGGTTATTGAAAGAACATGTTCCTATGGAAAGATATTCTCTGGGAATAAACTTTCAGGACACAGTTTGGGCTTGACCCCCATTTCAGAGGAGCTTTCCTACACAAACACTTCAGGAAACCATTCAGAGCGGCAGAGTAAGGAGAGATTTGGCAGGGGAGCAGCTCTGCAGACCTACCTTTCCCTTGTCAAAGTATTCTATGATCTTTTCATAGAGATTCTCTTTCAGGTGCCGGTAGGTCTGCGAGCACTGGAACTCTGTGGACATCACTTGGGGCGCACACTGCTCGTCCGACCACTGGCAACAGGAACACACCAAAAACCCACGGCATTGTGGAGTTCAACCTTTCAGCCTCCCACGAGCTCTGGTTCCCCGGGCTCTTCTAAGGGTTTTCTTCCCAAATCTTGTTTACCCATCCACAAAGAAACTGGCAAAGGCACTGGGAATGTATTCACTACCTCGGAGAGAAGTGCTGGATTTCATGTGATAACCAGGACTAGACCCAGCACTTAAAAAAGCTGTGTTCCTTCCTGCCCCCCAGGCAAAATCTTCAGCTAAATATGTATGGGAGAAAATTAGTTCATTCTACTTCAGTGATATCCTCTTGACTGGCTTGGTTTTGATTTTTTATATTAAAATATTTATCTTTGTTTACACCAATACATACAACATACCTCATGTATTCGTAGGATCAGGAAAAAACAAAATGAAGTTTAAGCAAAAGAGCACTGTGGAAAGGCAAATTTATGTGGTTCTGCACTAAAATAAATTCCCCAAGAAAGATTTTTTGCTGAAGAACATTGAAATTTTGAAGGTTGCCTTGAAATGGAAATGCGTCTTACTGACCATTTCTATTCATAATGTCAGTTACAATGAGAACAAACCTCAGTTGCAGTGAAACATAATTACCAGCTACATAAGAGAGCCAACATAATTTGGTAGTGTGATCCTTGTTATTTAAAATTAAAACTTAGATGTCCTCCCATGACAGCTGGGAAAAACTGTTTAATTTTCATAACTGTTATGCTTAGGTTAGTAAGAAATGAGCAAAATGAAACCCACACAACGTTCTCTCTATTAAAAAACCCTGTTCTTGCTACAGTATTTCGTCTCAGCAATATATGGCTTTTAACCACCTATTGAAAATGTAATTTCAACAATTAATGTTAACTTTGTATGACTTGCTGCAGTATTTTTAACTAGAAACTTGAATACCCCCGTGGAAAATAACTAATACGCGGTAAATCTGAGATTAAGACAGTCACTTTAATATATAAATTTGAAAATTGCCAGCACTTCATTATATATTGAGTTCAGAGAATCTCACCTTCAAGAGCCACGTATGGAGCAGAAGGGTATAGGCTGCTTCTGTGTAATTCTCACAATCTAAATGAAGATCTCGCAGCTTGTACAAATACCTGATGGAGGAGAGAGCAAGGATTAGGCTGCAGATTGGCATGACTGGAATACTGAGTGTGCAAAGAGTTCTCCAGAAGAGGAAACTCCACAGACGTCCCACTGTCACTGCCCGAGGAGCCTTCAAGGACATTGAGGGGGATTAAAGCCCTGGCAATTTGTTCAGACTCTTCTGTGACCTTTTGGTGCTGAAAATTTGGGCACAAAGGGGTGAAAAAGAGCCACTCTCCTTCTGGGCACTGCTGTCAGCTCCCCCTCGAAGGGGAAGAACCATTGGACTCCAGGTCTAAGACAGAGCTCTAGTCCATCATTCCTGGACTCTTACTCGAGCATTTGCCTTTCTCTGTAGCACTTCCCTCTTGCAGCTCCACATTTTCCATGCTGTACAGCTGGAACCACAACAGGTAAAGGAGAAAATGGGAAATACCAGCCCAGAAAGACAAATAAAGTCCCTGCACAACTTGGCAAGTGGTACAGGGAGAAGATTTGTTCTAAGCTCAACATTACCCACGCTCTCCTTGATCCCTAGGGCAGCATTCCTGCTGCCAGCACAACCAGTGCCCATGGGGGGACTCAAGCTACATCTCCAGCAGCCAGAAAGCAAAAGTGCATCCCATTCTCTGTGTTTTGGGACACAGGAGCTCTGACAACCTGCAGTTCAAGGCATTTCCCTTTGCAGATATCAGCCCCACAGCACCTGTGTCCCCCTCAGAGGGAGGGTTGATCCTGGCTCACAGCCCCAGGCTTAGCTCTGAACCCCCTTCTGTGCTCCTTTCTGGGGTGCTGGGCTTCGTTCTGCACAGTTTGCAGGAGGAGAGGAAAGGCAGGAAATCAGAATCACAGAATTGTTAGGGTTGGAAGGGAACTCATCTAGTCCAACCTCTCTGCCCAGGCAGGTGACACAGGTGGGTTTCCCACAGGTGTGGGACATCACCCCTGATGTCCAGAGAGGTTTGGAATGTCTCCAGAGAGGGAGAATCCGTGACCTCCCTCCGTGGGCAGCCTGTTCCAGTGCTCTGCCACCCTCTATGGACAGAAGTCCTTGCTCATATTGAGGTGAAACTTCACCAGCTTCAATCTGCTGCAGCTCGCATGCAAAACTCTTGGGGACAGTGAGAGGTCACGTCACCAGACAGTGCCTTGCCAGTGACCCTGCCATGTGTAGGGCTGCATATTGAACAAGGTGTGGCAGGCTGGGCTGTTCTACGAAGCCTGCCTTTCTAAATGCGTGATACACCCTCCCTCAAACCTCAGATCTAGCTGCATTTTCTCCATTTTCAGCAACAAACAATGAACGTGGAGTGATTTGATCCACTAAAGGTTAATTCTCATGGAAAAAAATGTTGCTGCTGAAATACATATCGTGGATTGCCAATTGCTGGAGGCTAAACAAGCCATGCAGGGAGAATGCAGATGAGGCCAGGGCCACCACAGGGTCACTGGGGAGGGGACAGGAGCATCGGGGACAGGGATCCAAGCACAGCAGTGAAAGCAGAATTCACAAGACTGTCTTGTTGCCCTGTCCCAAAGAGATGCAGCAGAAGAGCTGCCATACCTGATGTACATCTCCTCACGGTTGATGTCCTTGTAGAAATTCTAGGGACACAAACATTGCAAAGTTATCTTCTACTGTATTTTAATAAAACACAAGAAAAATATAGATAGATGTGCTGAGGTCTTGCCTTTCTTGCTTATTGCACAGCGTAAAAAGCAGATTATTTACAGAGCATCTGAAGCTTGAACCTGCAGCTACAACTTCAAGTAAAATTTTAATTAGGTATATGTATGTGTTATTATACATAAATATGTGTACTTCTAGTTCTTTAATGAAACAACTAGTGAAAGTTTATCTGTAGAAGAGGAAAATACAGTTATCCAAATGCATTAACATAATAAACCACATGCTCTGGCTGCACCTGATGGCCAGAAAAGCTGGTATGTATTGAAGCAGGTATGTAACACTGTAAACACATAATGTGGTAGTGCAATACCTCTAAAAGGGCCAATACCAGGAATAAAGCTCATTTTTTGTCACCATGATGTGTTTGCAATACAAGGGTTGCTAAGGCTGCACAAAGTGTATGACAAGAATTGTCTCCTGAAGAGCTGCAGGAACTCATATCACTCTGAGCAGCGATTACTGAGGAATAGAGAGCGTGTGAGTACAAGACTTTAAAGCTGATGGAGCTTCCTCCTCAGCTTTGAGGACTTCCCTGGGGGAGGAACCTCTGTATGAAATACCCTCATTACAAAACAGGCCTATTAAAAAAGACAGGGTGGTCTGGGACCAGATCAGAGACTCCAATCTCCCTGGCACCTCCCTGGAAGTGCACCAAGGTTTCTTCCCCACATTTAAACCCCAGCACTGTCGAGCTGCTGAAGCAGCAAGTGGGTTAGTTCTTCATGCACACCTGAAGCTGGCAAAATCCCACTGGCATGTAAAGCCTGTCAAAAGGTACAGGCAGGTGAGCAGTAAAATTCCTTATTCATCCACAGAATCAAACTGGACAAAACACAGAGGCAAAACCAACAGAGCTGAGGGGATGCTGCTTTCAGGCTTATGTGTTCATCCATGGAAACAGATGCAAAAAGCTCTTGTTTCAGAATTGATATCACTGCTGGGTGTTGTCACCCACTCCTGTCCCCAGGAAGATTTCCCTTCACCCTCAGTAATGGATTCTAATGCTCTTGCCCCTCTCCCAAGGGAATCCCAGCAGGGAACGTACCAGCAAGTTCACGGTGCAGCTCATGCGGTTGTCCTTGCTCTCGTCGTTCATCACGGCCCTGTAATCCAGCAGCTTCTCCAGGAGACCTTTAATGAGGCTCACAAACCTTCTCACCAACTCACAGATGCCAGGGTGCTCCTGGGCACACTCTGTAAGGCTGCAGACACAAAAAAGCGAGGTACAAGTGAAAATTAGTGGCCCTTCAGTCGAAAAACTGTCTGGACCCAAAGGCGAAGACAGAATTAGGGTTAAATCAACTGCAGAATGCACTGGAAATTCCCTTTGGGAGACAGTAATTTAGAGAGCCAGAAGACAAGTGGCATAGAAATGAAATTTAATAACAAAGAAACATTTACTCTTCCTGTCTGAAAATGACTTTGAATTCAAGGATATACCCACAACTTCAGGACAGAGCAACCTGCACCTCTGTTATCACAAACTCAATTGTCTGGAATGCCACCCATTGCAATAAACAATATTGCAAAATATTCCAATAAACACCTCACCTTCCTCTCCTCAGCATAAAATGCAACAAGGTTTTCTTTCTTTTCGTGCTGTTACATGTGAGTAGAAAGTTCAAACTAACAAAAGTTACAATTTTAGGTCAAAAAAGGCATTCATTAACGAGGCCTCACCAGCGTAATTTGTCCTTGAGAAATAAGGAAAACCAATCAACTTTCTGCAGATTGCAAAGAACAGCTCAATCTTTCGATAAAAACACAGGAAAATGAGTTTTATACAATGGCATCATCACATTCAATTGACATTAGCAAAGCATTAGCATGTACTGTTTCTATAAAGTGCTGAAGCGATTTAGGAGTAGATATTTCACTTCACTATCAGAGCTCTGTTTTCAACGTTTATTTAAACATCATAAGTGATCATCAGCATCCCATTATTGATTATTTTCTTTCTTTGCCCAAGAGCTTTCTTCCTCTATTCAACATTCTGATTTTCCACTGGGATCCTCGGTGTCAAACTGCATTTTATATACATCTTTTCACATAAATATTGTAGGTGCATGCACTGGCTCTGGCAGGGGTGCAGTTCATTCTCCCCAACACAGCCCTGCTATATTGGTAGCTGGGAAGGTTCTCTGCTCAATTATCAGTTGTGCTTTACATCATTGTTTTCAAGACATTCAGCTGAAAAATTAACCTATATTTAATTTTTAAGTACAGCGTTACAAAAAAAAAAAAAAAAGCCCCTGTAAACTGTGAGGTTTTAATTAATTGCAAAAATATTTTGTTACCCCTCATAATTCTTTAAACCTTCTGCAGAAAATTCTTATTCATATTAACTTCAGCTGCAAAGAAATCCTGGAATTACTCTGCTGGGACACAGGGAGTGTGGAATGGCTGTCTGAAAGCACTTGTATGTTGGACAGGATTGTGAGGGACAGAGGCCAACAGATAAAAGCAGTGCACTTTAATTGCTGTGGTCTGGCCAGTCTGAAGGAACAGCTGGAATATTTAAGTATATAACAGAAATATGGCTTATAACATTAAATACACTGCAAATTGAAGGGGCTGAAGGGCTGACAAGGGGCAGAAAAACCTGGAGCACATTGTGGAAAGGAAACCACAGAGGGGACTGGAATATTATATGGGGAAAATGATGTTATTTTACAGACAGGAGTATCAGAAACAGGGTGAGACACTAACACAGTCACCATTCCAGTGACTATCAGGAATTTGTGCCAGAGGATCCCTTGGAGTGACAGCAAACAAGGAGACCTGTGTACACCACCTGAGTGCACCATGCACACGAGCCACCCAGACATCAGCTCTGACAGAACTCACAGGCTATGGCTGGGCCTCACCCTGGCCACGGTACAGAGCCCCAGTCACTAAGAAAGATGAACTGGAGTACACATAAAGGAGAACTACAAAAGGACCAGGAGAGAGGAACACCTACTCTTAAGGGAAGATTTAAAAAGTTGCATTGCTGAGCTTTATACAATAATCCCAATAAAAAAGACCAGAAAACTTCAGAAGAAATTTTTCCCCCCAGGAGGGAGCAAGAAACCTTTGAATTTTTAAACAGAGCTTGAAAAAAAAAATCAGAAGTTTTAAAATAAAAAAATATTTTCAATAAAGATCAAGAATACAACTGCATAACATGGGCCACTGCAACGATGGGAATGCTGCCAAATGTTATTTTCTGTTGTGCCTATATTAGTAACTAAAACATGCCAGAATTCATTTTCTGAGCCTGAGGACAAGTGACATGGCCCAACAGAGCTGCATTCTCCTGCATTTCCCAAAGCAGGGCAGCCTTGTGTCCTCTGCCTGCTGCAAAGAGCCTCTCACCTATTCCATCTTATCCCAGCTCCTCCTTGGGGTTCTCCAGGACAGCACTCACCAGCACAGGCCATTCCCCCACCTTGGGCCATGCTGACAGGAGCAGGGACAAATCCCAGGCACTGCTTAACTCAGCTCCTGCTGAAACTATTGAGTGTTTTGGGCATTGACAAGTTCCCAGCAAGCCACCAGTGGGGGTGAATGTTGCTGCTAGAGGTGACCATCAGCCCACCTGACAGTCACTGACCTCTGTGACAGATCTGCATTCAGGTGGCACTGGAACCGTGCTGGAATGCAGACAGACAGAGGGAACCAGCTGAGGAAAATATGACCCAAGGAATAAATGTGGAGCCCTGTTTAACTGGGTCTTGAAAGCTTAATAGAGGCTTGAAACCCCTGCTTTGAAAGGTGTGAAGGCAGGGGATTTTAAACCAAACCAAACTAATGAGGAGAGGAAGGAGAAGGAGAAGGAGAAGGAGAAGGAGAAGGAGAAGGAGAAGGAGAAGGAGAAGGAGAAGGAGAAGGAGAAGG
>JAWWLT010000028.1:3736097-3752120 GCA_035040995.1 Premnoplex brunnescens
GAGCCCTGTCCTGCAGCTGTCCCAGCACAGCCCCATGGAATGTAACAGAAAAGGCTTTTTGGGAAAGGTTATGAAAGACCGTGGGAGGAACCAGACAAGCTCTGGTTCCAGTGCTGGTTCAGGCTCTGCTTGGAAAGATGTTTCTGCTTGTGGGGTTTTCCCCCCTCTCCCATTAGAGAAGATTAGATTAGAAATAAATTATTTATTTTTCAAGTTCTGCAAAATTATGTTTTATCAGAATATCATTCTGGGCTCCTGAGTGCCACAGGCACTCTGGAAATAATGTATTATCATCCTCAAAATTTTATACTGAGGCTTTCAGAGAATATCCTTTATACTGTTAAATGTCAATTTGTATATGAAAATTGTCCACTAGGAAAGGCTAGAGTCTGTGTGTTTGTGCATCCAATAATTATCCATTCATATTAATTATTTTTCCCTTTTTCATGAAGATGGCACCAATTTTAAACCATAAATCTTAATGTGCTTTTCCTTTAAAATACGTGGGGTTTAAAAACCTACCGGAACAGCTAAACTTAAAGAGTCCAGTTTATTCTCTTAATTACCTCATCCCTGGGAAAGCAGAGGATAAACCCCTCAACCCCTGACCAGTAAATGATGGCAATTTCTAAAGCACAATCTGATGAGACTCAATTATAAAACAGCTAATGATAAAAACTCTCTCTTCCCCTCAAACTGCAATAAAATGTCCTTGTTCCTTGGCACTGTGAAATAGCACCTGAAACTTATTGCTCTTGTCCTGAGAGGTGATTTAAGGGTCACTGAAGTGCCTGGCAGCTCCGAGGCTCCCAAAAAGCTGCTGCTCCTGCTCAGTGGTTAGTTTGAGCGATGAGTTCTCAGGGTTTGTGCTCTGCACAGATCTCTGTGTCTCTCCCAGGGGATGAGCTCTAAGCCATGTGCAGGGAAACATTTTTAAGACAGCAAATATAGGACTATCAGGACATGGAGGGAACAGATGCACAGAGGCAAAGTGGTTTTTAATCTTGGCCTTGAACCAAAAGCTTTGCACGGTGGAATACAGACCAAAATGGAAATTCCATCTGCTCGTTTGTTCCACACTTAGTTGACACAGAAATGCCCCAAATGATTTAAAGTATTAAACGTAGCTGGCTACACGAGATATTTATATTTACATGTGCCTAAGACGATGCCTTTTTGTTTGTCACTTACCCTTACACAGGCTGTTTGGAATTAATTATTTGTGTAACTACAAAGCCTGAATATCCAATTTAAAATTTCCTGTGGAAATATACTCTGAAACACAGACCAAGGAGAGCCCAAAGAGCCTGCTGAGAGTGGAGATGGCAGATAGGGAAGAAAGCAAAGGATACTCCATGCCCAGGTAGGCACAGCAAGCCACGACAGGAGGGTTAAATCACAACCCCAAGTGCCCCGTCCCACCATCCTTATTTCTATTCCACCAATAAAAATCTTTCATACCCATGATTTAAAAAGTCTTTTTTTCAAAACGACTGCAGAAAACACCTCAGGAAGGTCAGTTCTTGCCAGTGGTTATTTTTCTCCCAGTACAGATTTAGAAAAGTTAGAGTTCCCTGGTAAATGTGATAATATGGAACTATTCACTGCTACTTCTGTCAGATACTCTCTACTGAAAACTGGAAGTTTTGGCTTATCAGTGTCTGTCAAAAGGAAGGGGATAAAGAAAAATGTAGATTATAGAGGATCCCCAGAGGTCACTTAACTCTACCTCCTACTTAACAAAGGGCTGCCTTCAACATAAGCCTTGCTGCTCAGAAGCTTTTTCAGTAAAATTCTGAAAATTTGGATTAAGATCCTGCAACCTCTCCGGGCCCCTCTCCCAGTGTCTTGTTGCTGTCATTGCAACAAAAGTTATCCTTAAGTCCCACTAAATCCCTCTGGAGAGCCCCCAGTGGCTGCACAAACCCTTTCCTTGGGCTCTCAGCACCCAGGAGAGGAGCCCACAGGACACCCATCTCGCAGCACTGCTGAGCACGAGGTATTTCCATGCCTCCTCACACAGAGTGGGTTTAATTACCTTCTTGAACTCTGCTGTCCTCTGATATTCACACAGCATCATGTCAAAGAAGATTGGGATCGTGGCCTTTCGCAGCTCAACCTCTGGAATGAGAGTCATTTCCAAGATGGGCCCGACCATGCCAGGAATAAAGCAAATTTTATTCTGGCCTGAAACAAAACCACAAATGGAATATTTGAGGAGGGAAAAAACCATTGGTTTAGGAAAGCATGAAGGATGTGCAATCACTGAAAGCACTGTTTAAACAGGAAAGTCTTACACGTCAGTGACTCCCCAAAAGCTGGGAGCATGTGGATGGGTATTGTCTCCTGCCAAGGTGGCAGAACCCAGTGCCAGGGACACACCAGCTGAGTGGGCATTTTCCAGTGGACACTTCAGTATTTCAGCTTTTGACATCTCCTGATAGATATTTAGAGTAGAAAGCCATAAACAAACCCGAGAACCCGCCGAATTCTGCCAGCAGCAGGGAGCCACACAGTAATGTAACCTTCCTTGTGAAGGAGAAAACCACTGCTTGCTTTCATTCCTGAATAACACCCCACAGTGGCGGCACCAAATCAAACCAACCAACACACCAAAACCGCTGGGGCACAAACACCGTCCATACAACGCAGCTCCTCACCCCACACGGAGTTATCTCGGGGCACAACTGCTGCACCAGCTGCCACCACAGCCCCAAACCTGCAGCAGAACCTCAGCCCATGGCCTGTGGGAGAATGTCAGCACTGCCTGGCCCTTCCAAGGACATCAAAAGAGTCTCATAAATAAGCTGGGACTGGGTCCATAACGAAATATTCTGACTCGGATGTTCCTCTTCTCTGAGTGCCACACTCATTTTCCACATAGAAATTTCCCAAGGTAAAGCAAATATTCTACAAAGTTCAGTTATTAAGAGGAGATCCCAAAGGGGTTTCTTCTTAACTCCTTATTAAAGGAGGAGTAGCAGCATCTGGCTGGACAAGAAATATAAAAACACTTTAGAATTTTAATCTAAATAGATTCCAAATCTGAGGCTCCTAATTCCTGGAACTGAAGGTTCAGGCTGAGTGGGAATTTTCCCAGGAAAAATTTATCCAGTCTCAATTTCCTAAAACTAAGGTTTCTGCAATCTGATTTCAGCCTCTTTTGAAATCTGAGAGAAGGTTGTGCTCTTGGAAACACAGAATGGAAATCAAACTGTATCTCCTGTCAGTTCCAAGCTTAATCACAGGACTGAAAACATAGTTTAAGTTCAAAAAGCAGAAATATTTACAAAAGCACTCCGTGTCGGGTATTTTTCAATGAAACAAGAAATATGAGACAGATTCAGCTGTCCAAGAACTCACCGAGTTTGTACCACATGTCACGGATAGCAAAGCCAATTAAACGCCTCATATCTCCATATCTGGGCAAAAAGAAGAAGAGAAGGGACTTTTGTCATTACCTTTCTTATCATTTTACTGCAAAATTAAATGTATAAACCGAAATACGCATCTTTACTTACTTGTTCTGGATCTTGTTGTATTTTGCATGGGAAAAGTTTTCTAGTTGTAGTGAATCTTGGGTAATAAAAGCCACAGCCAAATGAAAATAGTTGTTCCACAGCTGTAAATTGAATATAAGGAAATTATAATAATTTTGAGGAAAGCAGGAATAATATTAAATGACGCATAATGCAGAATAATTTATGAGACCAAATGATGCAAGCAATATGAGATTTCTATATTATGCAAAGATGTACATCATTAGTATTATGCAATTAGCAGGAAAGCAAGAAAGATGAATTTTAATAACCACTACTACACATTTGCTTTTAATAACAGAGCAGCTGAATAAATATTGCTAAAAAAAAAAAGATTCACAGGAGATTCATTAGCCAACAACATGAAACCCTGAACCAAAGCAGGGCTGGGGAAACAGCTTAATGCTGCTGAATCTGAACGTGGAGCTCAAGGCCCACTGTAATTACACTGCATTGGAGCACCACTTCAAAAAGCCTCTGCTCTCTCCTCTTTGGGTTCTGATTCAACCCCCAGTTGTATGAAATTCCAATATAATTTGTGAAGGGCTCTCTACATGAAAGAAGGACAAAATACATCCCTAAATGACTGCTGATGTCATGTACTCGAACGAGATGAAACCCTCTCGCTGCTCCAGCGCAGAACCCTGCGCTCCTGAAAGCAAATTACTCCTTCACCACACAACCAGAGTGCTTCTCACATGCCACAGATGGAAGGGGAAAAGAGAAACTGCCCTGGGAAACAGGAATTTAAGGAAGGAAATACTATTTTCAGAAGCTTCTAAGCGCTCAGCGGTAGCTTCAGACACTTGTCTTGAAAACAAAGCTGCACCTGAAAAATAGTGGTAGAGGTCCCACAGAGAGACAGAAAGGCAAAGGGAAATGTATCCAGTGCTAATTGAAAGGGGGGAAACAAAACACATTTGTTGAGGTGCAGCCACTCACTTGGCATCCATCAGCTATACCAGTAAAATGGAAAATGTCTCAGATTGGTCTAGATTAGGGAGAGGAAAATGAAGCCCCATTACTAAAGATAACGGTCTATTTACTCAATTAACATCTCCAAGTTCAGTGCCACCTTTGTCAGACACACCCTATAAACTCCACAGCCTGATTTATAAAATAGGTTTCTTTTTGTCCTCAGAGTCCCCCACAGTGGCTGGGAAAAGAAGATCTTTTGTATTTCGATAGCATGTTCAAATCAAGGACTTGGAATCTTTGAAGTACCAAACCTGCCTTTAAACCCCCGTGAGACAAAGCAGCCTCTCGAAAGTAAAACTGCAGAAACAGATTTTAAAAACGCAACAAATTCTTCTCACGTGACCCATTTTGTTTTCTCTTAAGGCCACAATAACGTTCCAAGGTGTTCTGGACATTGAGCCAATTGGAAAATGTGGAACTGATCTAGGAAGACCTTTCCAGCCATCTCACAAAGAGGAGGTTTGATAATTATCCTGATAAATCATCCCTAAATAAGGGCTGCTGCCTCCTCCTCCTCCTCCTCCTCCTCCCAGCCCTAAGGCCACCCTTTGCCACTGCTCTACAGACACCTTTGCTCGATTCTTTTGGGTAAAGGAGGAGAAACATGAGATCATTGGAAGCCTTTGGGATTTCTGGCAGGTCCCTGGAGATGCTAAAGAAACTCCAGCACTTCCCAAAACAGACCACATGACAGGTTTGGGGTTTTTTTTCTGGAAATGTTCCAGTGAAAGCCAGCTCAGCCCCTGGAGAGCAGCAAGCACAACACATTCCGCATGGCTAGTTTGATTTGGTAGAAAAATGACACTCCCAAACTCCCTTCCTCCATGCAAACCACATGTAGTTAGCACAGCTCTCGAGCAAGGTTACCTAGAAAGAACCTTTTGGAATATCTGAAGAACTTAAGAAATGATAAACTGATTTTTAGGACAAATGGCATCCTCAATATGTGATGTCTTCACTTCTGCAATGATCTTTTTCTTGTCCTGGAATACACTTAAAACAAAATAATTTAAAAGAATCTGTTTTTACTATTTTGGTGAGCCTTTTGACTCAACCACTGCTCATGTTTGGTTACAGCCCAAATATAATAATAAAAAAAATACATGGTGAGAAATCAAAATTTAATTTATAATTAAGAAACTTAGACAATATGCTTTGCACTATTCAGACCCTCTTTACTCCGGTAGCAGATTTTTGAATAGGGATATTTAGGGAACTGTTTGAAGGTTTGCAGAGCTTTTATTCATGGAAGAGAAGTAAGGTATCTGCCTGACTTGTGCTTTAAAATCACTTATAAAGAGTAAGAGGGTGCTACAATTCTTTACGAGGCTCTACTTATTTACTCCAGCATTGTTTAGCTTACTCAGCACCTCCAGATATTTGACAAACCATGAAAAAAAGGAGCATTAATGCAGCCCCTTGAACGACGAGGTGCAGAGTTGAACTACAAGACCCCTGGTTGTTCGACAACACTCTGCAACTGCCCCAGGAAAGAGCAGGAACAAAAACTCCCCAGGCAACTGCTGCCTGCCCATTTGAAGGAGGCAACCCACACCTCAATAAAGCTTTGGCAGGTGCACTCGGCGTGCTTTGGGCAGCCTGAACATGGTGATGCCTCCCAGACCTTCGTGGGCTGCTTTGAAAAATCACTGACGCATTGCTCAGTGGAAAGGGATCAAATGCTACAGAAACCACAGGTTACAAATTGCTCAGAGCCCAAAAGGGATTATACCTTAAATAGATCATGAATCTGAGAGTGTGCAACAGGAGTGGTTACTAAAAATAAATTTTAAGTTTGTCAGAAGAAACATGTTTCCCTATGATCCAAAAATCTTGATTAACATTACACACACACACACACACACACATATATATATATTTGCAAAGTCACCCATTTTGAAGGTATGACATTTTTAATGAAATAAATGGGGGAAAAGCTCTACATTTCATGCTTAGAGATGCTGTGACTGAGTGAGAACTGAATGTTTGCAGCACAGTGGGATCACCTAAACCAGACTGGCAGTCACAAGAAGAACTAAAACACAAACCCTAAGAAATCAAAACTGCAAAACTCTGAACTTTGTGGTCAGAGTGAAACAGAATCACTTTTCCTACTATGCTTTGCCAGTGTGCTTTCTGTCTCTTTCCATCAGGCAGCACTCAGTCACAAATCCTCAATCTGAAAGTGCATTTACATTTTAATAACTATTTAATGAATGTGAAAACTACAGACAATTCTATCTAAAGGAAGCCAAAAGGGGTAAAATGCAGAACTCAATATTTAAGTTACACAGAGTGATTTTGAGCAACTTAAAAAAAAACAACCCAACCCTAATTAAAAATTACTTCAGAGGAAACTAATAAAGAAAGAACTGGAGGTATAATTGTTGGGGAAGACTATATGTTAAAATAAAGTCAAAGTTAAGCTCTTTCTATCTTCCATACACAGCACTGACATTGTAAGGGATCCATGCATTATATCCAGGATTGACTTTCTGAATGCACTAAGACAAAAAAAGGGTTTTCTGCTTGCCAGTCCTGAACAGAACCACAGAACAAAATTCTGTTTGGGTGCCTTATCACAAATCATCAGAGTGTGGTTCTCATGTCCCACCAAGGATGGCCAGCCCTGCCCTGCTCACCCCAACAGTCCGTGTGGAGCTGACCCACCCCAGGACCAGAAGGGGCTCTGCCAGACCTTGCACATCCCCCCCAGACCCAGCTAGAAAGCCTAAATACTTACTTGGACTTCAAAATCCATGTTCTCCAAAAATTTCTGGTTCATCGTCTCCGCAAATTTGTTGATGGCTCTCAAGAAGACCCTGGGAAAAGCCAAGCAGTGACACAGATAAAGGAATGGGAGTCAATTCCAACCACACACGATGCTGGTGGGAGCACATTTAGCACCGAACCCCTGAAAGCAGCAAAGTCCATACATGGGGCCATCCTGTGCCGTGCAGAAGATTTATAGCCCGTTACCCAGAAAGGAAAAATGACACACACAGTTGTCAGAAAGGTTCTCCACCTCTGTTGGAAAAGGCAGACAATAGATTTGCCTCCCCTGTGCTGCACCCTGCACTGCCTTGCTGAGGGAGCAGCAGCTCCTCCAAAGGCAGCGTTCCCTCCTGCCAAAAGCAGAGCGTTCCCAAGGGTGCCATTGCCTCCTCCCCGGGGTTTGACAGCCCCAAGAGTTCCCTGCTCACTTGTAGCTGGGAGCTGTCACTGCATTTTTCCCAATTAAAAGGCAGAAAGTGCAGCCTTTCAGCTTCCTCACAGGTGGTGAGGGCAGGATGGCACCTCTGCCCACCTTCCTCCTCAGGCTGATTATAAAGACACGTTCAAAGCTGAGTTACCAGACACTTGTTTCTTCCAAGAGGAAGAGCATGAACATTACCCCTGTAGCTGGAAAAGCAGCACCTATTTAAGCTCTTGATTAATGCAGTGTGATTAAGTCATGCTTCCAAAGCTGATTTCTTTGTCTGACTTCCACCGGGACATTTGTAAAACAAAAATCAATAGTGTCTCTAAATATTTATAAAGTTTATTTAAATAATTTATTGAAATAATTCAGCTGTTTCCAACATTGTAAATTGACCGAAAGCGATCCAATTGCCTCTGCTTCATAGCAGAGGACATTTCATAAACTTATGAAGTGGAAATATTTCTAGAGCAGACACTGTGGGGGCAAAGAGATGCAGTTTGAGAGGTGGAGACAAGGGAAAACTGTTCACATACAATGCCTGGCTGTCAACTAGCTGATCCCAAAAAAAGGGATCTAATAGTCATAACAGCCAGGTCCAGAAATGCCCACCATCTCAGTGATTAGTGGCATCAGAGCAAGCAAGAATTCAATAATCAGCATTCTTAGGAAAAGCTGAGGAAACTGCAGGATATCCATAGGTTACTGTCAAAGGGAGCACTGTGTCCTTGGGTTGGATTCTCTGTGGTGTATCATCTCAGAAACAGAGATGCAAAAAGAAAAGAAGAGAGAAGAAAACAAGCAAATAAATGTGACACAGCAATGATCCAGCACAGTTAATGAATGGGCTGGGGCTGAGACCTGCTTTCCTCAGCCAGGGGAGGTGGCAGATCTATAAAATCCAAGGTGCCATGGAGATGAGAGACTGAGTGTTCTCAGCATCCCAGGGGAGCCCCAGGGAGCACCGAGCACAGCCACAACATGCATTCCAAATCAGCAAAACCATGCCTTGCCCAACTCTCCACCTCGTCACTACAGGAGGCTGTGAATGCCCACATTTTATACTGGCTTAGGAGTGATTCGACACATCAAGGACAGCACTAAAGGGAGAAGGACTAAATGCCACCGGGTCACTGGAGGCTGCCACAACACAGCAAACGTGTTCCTCCTTCCCAGCTCTGCTGCTACACTCGTCCCCAGACAGCAGGCTGGGAGAAACAGAGCAGTCAGGGAACTTTAGTCTCACCACAAAAAAAAGAAATAAAATCTGAAGGGCTAAATTCAGTTTCTTAATGATGGAGGTAAAGCAAAAGGCAGGGAATCCCCCTGAACCAAGAGCAGCATCCTGCTGTCTGACTGGCTGGAGTGCAATCCCTGCCATGGGTGAGGTTTGCCAGAAGGAAAACACCCTTTACAAATTGGAAAGATTTTCTTTCCATCCATGTAACATTCCCCTGCACTGCTGACGTGATGAAGGCAATAAAGCGATTTATGCACGGTGTCACATCCTGCCAAGTCCTTTCTGTTAACGTGGCCAGAGGGATGTGACAGCAGCGGTGGCACTGGGAGGTTACGGAGCTCCAGGGGTGCTGTGTCACTCACTGCAGCCTCCCACACACCCAGCTGAGCCTCCTCTCAGTGGCCCAGGGCGTGCTCTGATCTCAGCCTGGAACACCAGCTCAGCTAATCCTGCCAGCTGAATGAAGGGGCTGACCTGGGAAAAGCCAAGTGGCACTTGATCTCCTCAAGTTCAAGGAATCTCATCATGCCCTTGCAGGCTGTGCCCACTGTGCTACCCAAGAGCTGTGCCCTGGGCACCCACTGCTGCTTCCCAGGCTATTGGGCTTGCTCTTCCACCTTTTCACTCTGGGAAATGTGATTTCTGCTGCAAATTGTGCCACGAGAAAACAAAGCCATTTTTCCCAAATGCTCCACTCACACAGGTACATTTATCTCCTCAAAGCTGCCTGATGCTTGACACCAACAGCTTAAGATGCTGCGAAAAAGAGGGGATTCTAAAAGAAGAGTGGTCTGCTTCAGGCAGCCCCCAAAACCACGCAGTGAGGCAGAATCACAGACTCTGTGTCATCAGCTTCATTACTCCTCCCAACAGGAGGTTTAGGTCAGGGCCTTTTTAATGTCGTGTCTTCTATAGTTTCTATATTGCTCGAGATGTTTGATTTACACAGGCTGTTTCTTGCCAGCTCACATAAGCAAGTTCTCCAGCTCCAGCTGCTCTGAGAGGAGCAATTCCCTTCACTCACAAGGTCTTTGGTTGGAGTAGGAGGAGGGTCCTCCACTTCTGAGGCTTTTTTTTACTTCCCAAATTCCGTGCATTTTCACTGCTCCAACACCTGTGGTGAAATATGTCACATAAATATGCAGTTTGGGGACTCTGGGATGGTGTTGAGTCCTTGTCTTGCATTAAAAGAAGTCCATACTTTTTGGTACTTTACTCTTAGCATGGAAATATCATGCAAGTTCCAGTTGAAATAATCATAATTTACACACACATGAAATTTATTACTGTGAGTCTGTTTCACAGTATGGTCATATTCCCACCTTGTTTGAACATTCATGTGAAGAGCTTGTGCTTTACTATTAGCCACAATAAAAAGCCTCAAGGACACCTGAGAAATACTGAGATATTTAATGCCCGGGAAAATTTACTGATAAAATAAAAATATTTGCAGGTTTCTATACAATATCATTATATGTAAGCTGTGTTCTGTGACTATTCCTTTCCCTCTCACAGATATTTTTATCTGACTGATTGGAATGACATATTTTCAGGGAACATGCAATATTTCCAGGCTGTCAAGTTCCAAACATTTTCATGCATCTGTATTTTGCCTAAAGGGTGCATCTATTCCTGTCATTGGAGGCCACTTAGGCAGTAGGTTTGGATTCTATTCCTGGCTCCTGCCAATGCCATGTGAGTTTGTTTCTGTGTGCCTCAGTCTCCCCTCCCACCAAAAAGGGGCGTTAATTAAGTAGCCACAAGCATTTATAAAACACTAGGAGATTTTGATGAAAACAACAGAAAATGTAATGTTCATTATTACTGACATCCTGTTCCTGTATAAAGAATTCAACACGGAATCCAAGAATAGAGAGATAAAGTCATTTGCCTGGTTGTGATTATTCATGCCATGGGTTATCGATTAGAACTGACAGAGTGGGGGACACCCAGCAGGAAGAGATGGCAAGAGTGTCCCAGCCCAGCCCAGAGGAGCACAAAATGTACTGTCTGGCTGCAGGAGAAGTTATTGAGGCAAATTAGTGCCAGGGGTTATCCTGTCACCGGGTAAAATCACTGCCTTTCCCTTGTTTGTGCAACACAACACCAGAGTTTACCTTCCCTCTCAGCCTGGGGGCTGCTGCTCAGGGTTTTCTTCTGCAGGATCATACTGGGCAAAGGACAGGATCCTCTTTGTCACACAGAAAATGCCATTCTGTGTTTAATGGGCACGTTTTCCTTTCATTTTAATCATCACACAGGGCTACAGATAGGTTCTTTTGAGTATTTAATCATGATAACTTTTCTACACTCACTTAATATGGAATTAATTTCGCATCAGCTTAAATAATCGTGTTCTAAAAGTGCTGAAATTCCTTTACTCTCAGTAAGTCCCGTGATATTTCCTAAGTTTATGGAGACTGATGCTTCTAATGTCCAGTTCCTACCAAACTCCTGGGCCTGAAGACTTAGGGATGATCCCCAAAGCCCAAAGTCTCTGGGCTAAATCTACGTAGAAAAAGAGAGGGGTTTAGCCTAGGACAGCAACAGGACTGCAGTGGCTCAACTGCTTTGATTCCCTTGATCTTGCTGGATTTCCTGCTGCTTCGACTTCATTGTATTGTCAGAGGCATTTTTTTACAACTTTTGGCCTGAAAAAACTCCAGTGAATTGAATCCTGTGCAAGTGTGCTTAGTGTCAAACACTCGGATATCTGCTCTAAACGGGTAGAAAAGTACTGTGAGCAACATACAGAAATTATTTATGACAGACAAAAAAATTCCTAAGTCACCTTAAGATATAAAGATTGGATTTCAAACTGATTCTCCCTCAAACAAAATAAAACAGAGGGACTAAGATGGAAAGAATCCTGTATTCATAAATAACACGTGGATCAAAGTAGGATTTCAAGGCTATTCCTCACAAGATGACGACTCTGTTTAACAGTAAAATAGGTCTGCACGTTGTCCTTGCTTTTGAAGTGTAAATAGGAGATAAACCTAAAATGCAGATCTGGAACTTCAAGTTATTTTTAGCAAACTAGTTAGAATTGGTACATCAGCTCCTTGCAGCATAAAACAAAGAGATGATTGCAGTCAAAAACCCCCAAAACACAAACAAACCCCAAACAACCAAAACCTTATATTCACACTGATTGTTCTTTGCAAAGGGTAGTTTTGCAAAGCTGGCCCCTTCCTGCCCCCTGTTCCAAACTCAGAGCACTTCTGGGGCCACAACATTGTGTCAGGAAAGGTGCACACACCACATACAGAATCAGAAACATTTCCAACATCATGAATAGACCTTTCCTCAGACTCTTGCACTTGAATTCTTTTTAAAGCAGTGGCCCAACACCAGTGAGATGCTTTTTAATGGCTTTTCAGGGTCTCATGACTGAAATTTGGGAGTTCACTGCTTCAGCTTGGAGATGAGTAACCCAAATAGTGAGGGGAGGGCTGAATTCATTCACTTGGAGATCCATGAGCATCAGCTCAAACTCTTGTTGGCTGGGACTGCTAAAGCTGTGACTGCACTGATGCAATGGCAGGTGGAAAGAATGAATCAAGTACAAACTTCTACTGGATAATCAGACAGAGAAAATTAGAGATAAGGTTTAAAAGAGTGTATTTCCTGTGTTGTGAAACCTCTTACTGAAAGAAACCATTAAAATATTGGCTTTTTGGTGTTTTTTAATCACATCTAAAAACCAGTGAAGGCATAGACAGTTTTTACAGCTCAGAAACAAACCCTAAGTACTTTTCCTTCCATTTGGCCCACAAATCAAGTCAGAAGGAGTTCCACCAACTTCAGTTTGGCAGAAGGTTCTTGCCATCCCCAAAGCTGCTCAGTCAGCACTTTCATCAGTGAATTCTCTCCTTGAGCAGGTGAGGAATGTTAGGGAAGGTCTTTAAAGGCTGAGAGATACATTAACCATTATTTCTGAAGACCTTTTCTGAGTTCTGACAGATATTGTTTGGCCAGTGTGCCAATTCTAGGAAACCTGGAGCAGGGAACAGGAGAGCCAAAATAATACTGCCACATAATGTATGTGGATTTATTAGGTGCATCCTCATAAAACTCAGTGCAGGGGACACTCAGTGGGTATTTTAGCATAAAGCAAACACAAGAGAAAAGAAGACAAAGTCAAATAATTCTCTTGTAGGCTTCTGTCACCTCTTCTCTTCCTTCTTGTGTGCCAAGCCCGAAGAAGGCACGTTCCATAAAGAGAAGGTTCAGAAGTGGGTCAGAGCCAATCCCCACTGCTGATCACTGTCCAGGACTGACACAGTGGTCAGCAGCTATAAACTAATGCTGGAAGATGAAAAATGCACAGAAGAGAGATCAGCTAGGCAATCAATGTGACAGGAGAGATTTAAAACACACAGGAACTGTTTCAGTGACCAACAGAGAGCAGCAGGACAAAGCCTGAGGATGCAGGTGAAAAGATAAAAATCAAAACCTTTACAAAGCAACAGCAGAAATTATCCCCTAATCCCGTGGCAAGCAATCACTGATTTGTAAAGGAAGGGCAATGCAAGATGGAAACAATATTTAAAAACCTCGTGGCTGCCCAGTTATTAAGAGCACAGTCATGGCAACACTTGGGAAGCAATCCCACTTCCATGGTAACTGGAAAAACACGACCAGTGGTGCACAGAAAGCAGCATAATTTAATCATATTTCTCCCCTGTGTCAGCTCAGTCTCACTGCAGGCTGAGGAATAACTTTTTGTACCATCCCCATCGAATTCTAATGTTCAAGTGATTACTATTTTCCCAAATTATTCTTCAATGGCCAGCCAGAGTGTAACCAAACGTGGCCAGAAAATAAGAGCTTCAAAACGTCTGATCCCCCTCTCCTCTTGTCTCGGTTATAAATGGCTGGTTCTGTACAATTCATTTCCCTTATTAACATGACTAGAAAATTTATTTTGGACATCATGCCAAGCATCCCAAATGCTGCCTGCTGTGATGGGCCAGAGTGAATTTGGCAGCAGCACCAACGAAATCCTGGGGAAGGACAGGAATGTGCAATGTCTTTGTGCCACACAAGTGGCATTTCCATGGGAGATCTCCTGGCCAAAAGCTCTTCACGCAGCTTTTCCTTCAGCACCACCTCCAGCCTTCTTGAAACACTGCTTGGCTCTCATTTAGGAGCCAGAACACAGTTTCAAAACTGTGTGTTAGGTACAAATTTATGCCAAACTCCTGAAAAGGGATGTTTCGCAGCTTTAAGGAACTTCATAGCTCAGAAACAAAAAGCTGCCAGAATGGGCTCTAAGTAGCTTGGCCTCAAAGGTACTCTCAGTAATTCTCCTTTTATTGTGAGTTTCTTCTCACTTCAGTCTCCTTTGCTTCCTTATGCATTCCAGCCAATTTTGTGCATAGTAGAAATATTCTGAATTAAAGACAAAATGAAAATCACACGCTGTCTTTAGTGCCAGATCAAGGCTGGGGATAAGATACAAAGCTGAAAGCAACTTCTTAGAGATGAATGCAATGACAACGTGGATATATCAGGATGTCACACAGCAATAAACTCCCACAGCCTTCACTTTTGAAGGAAGTTTGAATTGAAATTGTGAAATTACTTCTCCATTCTTCCACTGACTTTTGTTTTTCACCTGCTGGCACTAATTCACTCCTACTGTAGTATTTGTGAATCATTTATATCTTATTTTTGTACCATTTGTATATCATTTAGTGTTCATTTCTATATATCTAAGAGTGGTGCAGGGGTGATACTTTGGTAAACACAATTTCATGGCTATTTCTAGGGGCTATTCACAAATCAAAGGATTAAAATTGGAGAATTATGTTAAATCAGTGTGGAAAACCAACCCTTTTTTTTAAATCTCCCCACCTCCAGCAGCTTTGTATTTTATTTATAATCTCACCAAAGAACTTTAAAAGTACAATGCAGTTTGGGCTTTGCTCTTCCCTTCCCCTCTTCCCTAAGTTTCCTGTGTTTGAACCCCCTGCACTAAACCTGTGTTGTAGTTCCACACTGTGCTCTTGATTTTTCAGAGGTTCTTGTTGAGATTATTTAGGGAGAGAGACCTTTCCTCTAGAACACACAACTTCTTTACTTTTAGGGAAGCCTGGCTTTTTCTGAAGGTGAGAACACAACCTGTAATTACAGGCACCTTGTCTAATTGCTGCTCGTGTGAACTCCCCACTTCACAGCCCCAACTCCACTGACACAGGAGAAGTTGCATTGAATCAGCAGATTGTGCCTTTTAAAAGAGCTCATTATGCAGCAGAGGCAGAATGCACCAGCAGGGTTATTTTGTGATGCTGCTGTTTAAAAACCTGAAAGTAGCTGTTGAAAATGATGTTAAATATGAGAAAGTTGCCTATATTTTCTTGAAAATCCCTTATGATATTGATGTGCTGGTCAAACTTAATCAGAAAGGGGGAGCACAGAAAGCTTCATAATTGCATTTACAACCCCTGAGGAAAATTATGGATAGTGAATTTTCAGTCTTTTCTGTGGTGACATACTTAGAACAGTTTGTATGGGTAATCTCCTCATTTTTAATTTTTTTTTACTAATTTGCACATATGCTCTACAGAGGGGTAAACACTCCTCATTGTCTCCATACCCATATGTTTGACTAAAATTAAAATGCTTGCAAATGTACGAAAATATCTTATAGCAGGCCACATAGCAAAGAACCTTAGGGGTTTCTACATGAAGGTCAAAGTTGTTTCTGGGAAAGTAACAGTTTATTTTAGTGATTTTCTGAGAACACCAGATTACAAACAGGGTTTTTCTTCTTTGTGTTGAGTTGCTCTCTCCACTGGAGGCTTTTCTTTTAGTTCAGAAACCTCATAGTCAAGGAGCAGGAGCATCCCAGCAGTTGATAGCAGGAAAAATGAGATCCTCTGCAGTGGGAGTGGGAATGGCATATCTCACAGCATGTTTTCTCCCTGCGTTTTCGATAAAAGCCTAAATAAATGACTGCAGTCAAAACCTAACAGGCATCCACTGTGTGCCACAACCACGAGGTGCAGCTGCCTGGCTTGCTGGGAGGATTATCAGCTGCAGCCACCGCATCCTGAAGT
>JAWWLT010000028.1:3769093-3781835 GCA_035040995.1 Premnoplex brunnescens
GGTGTGGCCTCAGCAGTGCCCAGAGCAGGGGCAGAATCACTTCCCTGGTCCTGCTGGCCGGACTATTCCTGATCCAGACCAGGATGCCACTGGCCTTGGTGGCAAAGCAACTGAAGAGAATAAATCCAGACAGTGGCCAGTGCAAACCACCCTGCAAGGCACTGTCAGCAGCTGGAGAAGCCCAAATGTGACCCTTGTTCAAAGGCATTTCCCCCTGCTGGCTCCAGGTCCCCACAGCTTTGGGCACAGCAGCACGTCCAGCCAAGCTGGAGGAGGAACCTGGGCAAGGCTGAGGAGCATCAGGGGACACCCAACGTGAGCCTCGTTCGTCTGCTGGCAGAAATCTGCATTACTGCAACAGGAAGGGCTCTGGTTTTCTGGAAGCTGTTCCCAAGTACTATTAGGAACACTATTAGACATCTCTAGCAATGTATGACATTTATTTTTTTAAAAGAAGCCAAGGATGTTCCCACTGAACTAGGACAGTGCCTGCTGTCCAAGGATACACGTGCCCTCAGGCTGCCTTACATCCCTGTCCCCGAGCCCTTCTGGCAACTGAAGGGACTAACAGAGCCATGTGGACAGATTACACCCAGCAACATTCCTGGGGCTTCCACCAATATTTCAAAGTGCCTAGTCTCCTTTTTTTTTTTTTTTTAATTTTACAAGACAAAAACCCAAAGGAAAGCTGAAACCCCCCTCCCTTTCTCCGTTGCTGCCACGCTGGGTGTTATCCCTGCCCCAGCTTCTCCAGCAGATGCTTGGTTGGCTGCCCTGCTCAGCTTTGTGGCAAGGTGCTCATTTGGCTCCTTGTTCAAATTCACCTGGAAAACACTGGGCAAATGCATTCCCAGCGATGTCTGAAAGGAGACACAAACCACACCTTTGTGTTTCACCTTTTCTCTGCCTTCTGAAGAACACAGGAACCCGTTTCAGTGTTTTCCTTGAATCCCACTGCTGCTTACCCAAATGAAACCTGAAGCTATTCCCAAGGAGACCTTTCACAATGAAATTCTTCTTTAAAATAAGAAACCAGCCTGATGCTCTGCAAATAACCTCATTGCAGAGCCTCTAAGGCAACACACTGCTCATATGGCATAATGAAGGAGGGAAGGAGCTTCTGCAAAATCGCTGAGATTTCACTACCAGGCCCCAGGAGAACATCCCAGGGATCCAGAAAAGAAGAAAGGTCATCTTTGTTCCTCAGATACTGGAGGAGGGCAGGCCAGATTCATATTATGTAACTACTCCAGAGATTGCTCTTTTCCTCTCCAACTCACTAGAGATGACAAAATCACATAAAATACTTAATTACTTGGGCCATTCTGCATTCTTGTGCTTAGAAGAGGATCAGAAAGCACAGAGAGAGTGATTTTTAAGGCAAGATGTATCTGCTTATGTGATGAATTTATTACTTTCTAAGGCTTTCACATATTCCATGACATATGAGGGACTAAAGTTTCTATTAATTTGTCGAGGATGCTGCAGATATTCCATCTTCCTGTCTCCTTGTGGAAAAATACTTTCAGAATGCAAAAATATCCTGAAGATCCTTATTTCCATGCAGTTTTTTAGGCTCACTGCATCTCCACATAGAACTTTTGGACTTCTCCAAACTGCCAGGCTGAGTCAAGACTGAACCACAAAAACCCCAACACTGAGGGACAAGCAAGTGCCACACAGCTCAGGACACTGCAAATTTATTAGACACATCTATCAATTATTAACTTCTCTATCCAAATACAACTTTGAAAGCTAAAAATAAAATTTGGATTTATATGAGATATAAAATCAGGTATAAGACACAGACATTGAGGAATGCCTGATGCAAGAAAAGGCAAAGGAGCAGGCAGGCTTCTGGTTTTCCCCCTGCCCTTCACTTGGGAGCCTTGTGACATCTCCATCTCCACTTCTTTACACTAAGAATTTATGTCTTTAAGAAATTATTTCCGTTAATATTTCTTGGATATTAAGAAATAACAAATACTGTCAAGATCAAGAGCTGAATACACCAAAGCAATTGATAGAAGAACTGTAAGTTCATCCTTCTTGGTTTGGAATTTTTTTTTAACAAGTCACCCCAAGCCCTTCAGACATCAAGAGCATTTGAGTTCCAGACAAGAGCCCAGTCTCTCTGTAGCTCAGACTGTTTCCAACTTATTTCATGAAAAAAAGAGATTATCCAAAGCTTGTCTTTTTGAGCTGTCCATGTTCCTCCATTCCTCAGTGCATGTTAGAACTGAGACAATTTTAACTTTCATAACCTGTCCCAAGCCAGCAGAAACCAAAAAGAAAGGTAAAAAAAGGTAAAAGAATGGTATTTGACTAAAGTGTGAAGAACAAACAAGCCAGTTGTTTGTCTTACCCCAGTAGGGCAAGATTTGACTGATTTTTCTTGCTATTGCTATGAGGGAAAAACAGTATCTAGCCATAAATACATTAATAATATGAACTAATGCTACACATAATAATGTTGTAACTTGGAAAGGGTATCTCTGTCAAAGCAGGAGCTGCAGAGCAGTTTTCATTCAGTGCCTGGGGCTCCCAGCATGGGGAGGGCAGTGACGTTTGGAGAGCAATTGTAAGGCGTCTTTATTTGTCAGGCTATAAATAATTAACTGAAGTGGGTTTCTTCCAAATCCTCTCCTCACAAAGAGCAAGGCTTTTCAAAAGCAACTTTCCCTTCAGAAAAGGTGGGAGCATCACTAGTGCCTGACTACGGTTCATTTTGAAAGGCACCTGCTCTGCATAATAATAATCCGTGCACCTCACAGACAGCATTAAACTGCAGGGCATTAAAATATACAGGGCAGAAGTGGTGGATAAAATGATAGAATAAAGTCAGAGAGAATTATGGATAAGTTGGTGAGCCAGACTGAAAACATGACTGCAAAAATTACCTTGATAATGCTCATAAAAGAGACTAAACCTGCAGCTGTTCTGGTGGGTTTAAGGAGAAGTGTTGCAGACACAGGCACAGCCAAATACACCTGGGTTGTCCCTTCCCATGATTTATTTGCAACATGAAGCTGCTGGGTTCTTAAACAGACAGTCACGACACCAAGTGGTGTGTTTTTACCAAAGCCTTATAAATCTGAACTTTGTGTTTCCTTAATTCCCTCACTAGGGGCAATATGAAATGGAACTGAAATTATCAACTGCAAAGTCAAAGGAAGGAAACGAACATACCAAAATACTTGTTTGTTACGTGATTCTCATCGGTTTAGTTGTGACCTCTCAAAAATACGTCACTGAACTTTCCAACACCGTCAGGCTGGTGTATTTTGATATAAAATTACTGAAAGCAGGAACTCATAATAAACAGAGGTTTCCCTCTTGCCTTGCTCCTCACTAGTCCCCCTCCAGAGTGGATAATTCTGGCTCCTGACAGGTTGGGGATAAACTGAAACAGAAACCCAAACTCCCAGCCTTGCTGCCAGTTGTACCAGTGCTTCACTGTGCAACCATTGAGACAAGCCAACGCATTGGGCTGACTCAGCAGAGTGCTCTGCAAACCCCCAGTGCTTGAGAAAAGCCTCCTGTGATCCCAAAAAGCAGCCCTGACCACAGCTGAGAGCAGATTTCCTCCGAGGAGTCCCCAGCCCCTTATATCTCAGCCTCCACACTCCCTCCACCTGCAGCTTTTCACACCATGGTTTGGGAGCTGGTGGGAAATGTCACCCCCTGTGTCCCCCCTGCCAGAGCCAATAAACATCATTCCAGTTTCTCCAGCACTCAGTGGCAGCCAGTTTCGGGTAACCCAGTCTAAGCTGCCCTAACTCAATTCCCCCACACTGAAAATGTGGGCAGGGGCACAGCAAGGTGTGTTCAGCTGAGCACACGGAGTGCAGCTCAGGGGGATGAAATACGCTGTTATTTGCATTTCTGATGTTCCCTGGCCTGAAGGAACACAGGTGAAAAAAAGCCTCAGGATGTAGATTTTAAATTCCGGCCCTGTTCCCATGATGAGATCTGGCACAATCCTTCCACAATGCTTCAATATTTCCATGGGAAACAGAAGCCATGGGAGAATGTATTGCAGCAAGAGCCTGGCATGGATTCTGCTCACTGCCTCCCAATATATCCAGGCTTGTGATACAAGGCAGAGTAGCAGTTGACTCCTTGCATTTACTGAGCACTCCCACGGACTGAAGTGGCAAAAAAAAAAAAAAAAAAAAAAAGGGAAAAGTTACAGAGATGCTGAGAAATCTCAGCTGCAAACCCAGTGCTTGCAAGGCATTACCCCCAGCTGCAGCACAGCACCCCGCTGAACACAGCCAGGCTCAGCTTTGCAGTGTCATTCTGGCTCTGAAGTGACAAATTCATGGGCAAAAAGGAGCAACCAGAAAGCAGAGGAAAGCTGCAGCAAGTACAGTGGAAAGCTGCTTTCTAGAAGTGTATAACTACTGGAATGATGGAAACAACCCAAGGGTAGAAGTCACAGTCCTTAGGCAGGTTTGTGTTGTGGTTGTCAGTGGGTTTCCCCATAGCAGTGTCTCAGCAGCAGAAAGGGGTGGGCACCCAGGAACCAGCCAGTGTGGTTTGAACTTGGCTGCTCAGGAGGAATAAGAAGTTTGGCTGTTCCAACAGGCAGAGTTGCTACAAGTGACAACCAAAAGGAAGGTCTAGAGGTCACTTCTCTGAACTACTCCTTGTGGAACCAAACTGCTGAGCCCTGCAGAGCAGCCCCTCTGTCACACCCACAGGGGGTGTCAATCTGCCTATGCACAGCCTACCTATAGAAATATTTACACTGAGATCTGCCAGCACCTTCCAAAGCCTGAGTATAAACCCAGGGTAAGCCAAGGTGTGAGATGTATGCATACTTTGACAGAAACATCAAGTACTTAGCAGTATTTTTTCAACTGCTAAGAAAGAGCGCTGAAATTTTGTGATATGAACCAGCTTTTTGGCCCCTTTCCAGCTCACCAACCTGTCACATTGGATAACTTCCATCTCCCTGTAGGCATTCAAGCAGTTCTTCAAGAGAAATTTCTCAGTTTTAAGTACACTTGTCTTTGCAAACTAACACTGAAAAAAAAAATCCAGCTTGTGCACTATATATAAATATGTGACTGAAATACTTTCCTCTTAAGTGAATAAAGAATTCTATTTTACCTCCTGACACTAAACCCTGCTTGAACAATTTCCAGTGTCTGCTCCAGAAGAAGTACTGAGATAAAAATGTTTTCTAATCCATGAAGCCTTTTTTTCTGAAGCAGCCAATGGAATGTATCATCTTTTCAAAGGCAAAGAACTTTTATTTTTATTGGAGTAGAATAAAGGAATTTCAAGTACCATAGTTGTGAAAGCTATATTGAGAAATGAGACCATCATAGTTTTATCTTTCGATGCATCTTCAGCACTTCATGCAGAATGGCACCGCAGCATCTCAGTCAAGTTGTAGGCAAACCACACTCACTTGTCATGCCTAAAACTTGCTTAGCTAAGTCCATTTTTCTGCTGCACTAAATATTGCAGCAGCTTCTCTACCCAGTCCCACCGACCTGAAGCAATTTTCAAATCTTGCTGTAAAATTAACCAGAGACAAAACCCTCTAATCTCTTCCATCACTGAAATGTTACATCCTGCCCTGTATTCCTTAGCTGTGTTAGATCCTCTTCCCCAGGCACCTTGATCCCACCTGGAGGTGGCTCACAAAGCAGGGTTTGTAAAAGAAGTTCCTGCCTTTTCCTTCAGTCCCTGTTTCTCAGGCACACTCCAGTAAAGCTCGTTCAGCACTACCCAAAGCAGTGTTGTGGGAAGATCTGAGCAGGGAGAGGAACACACAGAGGACTCCTCTGTGGCCCTGCACAGCATCAGGAACAGAAATTCTGTGTGCTGCCTAATTAGAGCAAGAGAAGGATGTTCCACAAGACAAGCTGTGCACTGGAGGAAACTCCACATACAAAGCCACGCTACGATAATTATTCCGTCTCTCACAATAAACATAGTTACCTTCATCAAATGTGCTTTCTTCTGAGGGACCCAAAGCAATAAGAGTCCTTGAGATCAACAACTGGCCCCTGCACACAGAGGCCATTTCACAGTCTCTCTCAGCAGTTTCATCTTTCCTGCTCTCTGCCAGCTCTTTCCTGTGTATCACAATAACTGCAAATTTGCACTTCTGGGGGATTGATTTTACTGTATAAGCCCTGCATGTGTCATCCATTTTCATCTGAAAGTATTCCCTACCCAAGCCTACTTGCAGTTCACTGGTAGCTTTCAGCACATTTCCATCCCTTTCCCTCTGCCAGAAGGAAGGGCAGGAAAGGGAAAAGGAGAGAATTTTCAGCATCATCCAATTCCAGTGGTTTCAAATCCATCTCTAGCTCTTGTTGCTAGCAGGTGATCTACGATTCACTGCAGTCTCCAGGGGTTTCAGACACATATTTAAACTTATCCTCAACATCTCTCACTGCTTTGAGGAATAAAACCAACAGGGGATTTATGAAAAGAAGAGATATGGCTACATAATCAACTGTTGCTGAAGCTTCCGATGGAGACAGGAAACAAACTGGAAGAAAAGCAAATCCAAACCAATGCACTTCAAGCCTTAGTTCAGAGTTGTTCACTAAAAAAGTTGCATTTCAGGCTCTAATTTTTCTATTTGAAAAGCAGGGGTGAGCCTGCCTGTGGGGATGAGAGCTCTGCAGCCATGGACAGGCACACCGTTCACAACAGCCCCAACACAGCCTCCAGTCCCAGCAATATTTTAGGAATACTGGAAAGATTTGCAACATGAAGGGGAAGCGACAGTCACACAAATTCCTTAGAAACTGAGGATCAGGGTTCTCCCACCTAGGAAACAGCTTATTACCCAACACAGACCGTAGCTGAACACATCAGGCTGATGAAACTGAAAATCTGAACTGAAAATGTCCATCCAGAAAATCGATCTTCGACAGGGTGAAACACAAATCCCCCGTGACAGGAAACTGCTGAGTCTGAGTGTGTATTCCTACAGTCCTTACAGCACTCGTGGAATCAGAACACTTTGGGTTGGAAAGGACCTTAAAGATCACCTTGTTCCAGCCCTCTGCCATAGAGTGAATTGGGAAATTCAAAGGGTGGATGCTCAAAAGCACAAGGCAAATTACACTGATCATCTTCCTGTTGAAAGGCCTCTCAAAATGCTTTTACTGAGTGATATTTATTGAAGAAAAATTGCTCAAGCAATTATTTTTTTCCAAGAAATATTGTCCTTAGAGCATGCATAAAAAAAACCCCAAATCCTAGAAATGTCACACTTTCACTCTGAGGAAAAACACTTACTTTTGGAGCTAACCAGACAAGTGGAAAATTAAGGTGTGCAACTGCAGTTGAATGAGTCTGAAAATCATGTGAGATATTTAACTTTTTCCAGATCTGCAGGAAAAGCCCAGAACTGCCACACTCACACATGTGCACTCCTCCAGAATCCCCACTGGCCTTTGTTGTGTGAACCAAAACCACGTGTGTGACTCTCTTGAGGAAATCAGGGAGGCAGAGGCAGCAAAGATGGGAGAATAATGATGAAAAAAATACATCTATCTCTGTTGGTGTCGAATTTCTTCTGGCTGGCAGTCAAAGAAGTCAAACCCACAATCCTCAGGCTGGAAAACCAATTCCACTGTTGTTTGAGGGGACAGGCTTTGCACCCTGGTCTTTCCTAGGCAACCCACTTGTTCCAATGACACTGGAGCAAGGAGAAGTTTCCACTGAAGGCAACTCCCACCATCAAGAGGTGTGTGCACAAAGCACAGAGAGACTTCAAAAGTCAAGATTTCCTTGAACATTATAAGCCAAGCCTAAAAGAAAGAAATGCAGCAATATCTCCCAGTGGGATTGGCACACTGCAAACACTGGAAGGAGGAGCAGGAGATGCCCTCAAGCCTCAGGCCTGATGGGCAGCTGCTCAGGAAGGGCTGGGGAGGGAGAGGTTGGATGTGAGCCCATGGCATCATGGCATACACGGAACCCCAGGAAATCTCTACTACCAAAACTGGTACTATTATTACAAGGCATAAATTTGAAACTGATTTATGCTTTTTGCTATGAGTGACAGAAGTTAAATTGACACGTTGAAAGCGTTTCTATGAAATAGATCCTTAGAACTTTTCATACTTCAGTCTATGTGAAATAACAAGCTAAACAAGACCTGTAAATTGCTGTGCCAGAAATGAGTGAGGAATTTCTTCCTGGCCAAGGGAAAATGTTATTTAAACTGAGTAATTGGCAATGTTACACTGATTTGTTAACTCAAGCACAGACACCTATAATTCATTGAATCTCACCAGTTTGTTTTTTCAATCCCAGTATCTGGGCATTCCTACCCACATATTTTCTGTTTCAGCTTGATTTAATACAAATAACAGCATCAAAACCTTCATTATGATTTGTAGGAACTCCAGACTATTGGATGCCAAGGAAGCTAAAAACCAACAGAGTTAAAATAGCAATTTGCAAATTAAGAATGCAGGAATCTCACTCACATGCCTCTACAGCCAAAGGAGAGAGCTCTCATAAACCCCTTAAGGGCTTTTTGCTTGTATTTAAAACACAAAGGATTAGCTTTCTAAAGCTTCTTTCTGAATTTAATTGGGCAAGTATAACTTTCAAAGTAGTCCATCTGCCTGGAGCACAGCAGCTGTGATGGGAAGTGCAGAATGCTACTGCAATATTTGGATAAATTCTCAAACAAAACTGTGAGAAGTCTCCGGTAATTAGGGGGTGATAGGAGAATTCAGAACTTGGCAGGGCAATGTTATTTGCAGGAACTGTTGGACTTGTTTATTGTGGGACTTGTTTCCAGCACACAAACAGCACAGTGAGCTCAGTGCTTAATGCCTGCAAATCATCAAAGCAAAATTTGCTCTTAATGCACAGATTTATTTCCTCAACATTTAATGGGGCATTTCTCTCTGCAGTGAAATAATCCAGCAGTCATTTTCTTCTAAAACTTTCTAACAGAATAATAGCACATTATTACTTTGCTTAAATGATATTACAGAGCCTAAATGTTACGTGATGCTACAGAACAGTTCGCTATATTCTGTAACAAGATCCGTCCCACTGCACCCATCTCATCAATTTTCATAAATTAAATATGGGAAAGGCTGTGTAATACTTAAAACCTTAAATAAAAGGTTCTGAGCTAATGCAAGTACTAAGGCTAATGAAACAACCAGTGAATTAACAGGGAACAGAATTAATGGTCAATTAACACTGTGCTGGGAATTCAGCCTGAATCCTGAAAATTATTGCGATCCTAAAAAAAACTATATTGGATTATGACAAATCTCCTAGAAAATTTCCGCTATTTTGCATAAATTTCTCCTCTTATCCCTCTTCTATTCTAGCAGCCAGATCCAGAATTAGTTTAACTTCTTAAAAATACAGGAAAGATACTTTAAGTTTGGGTGCATCTCACGTGTGAGTTCTGAAACTGAGCAGCTGAAACCTGCTGCTGCTGCAGCCCTACTCATTGCACATCCCAAAGCTGGGCTGGGACCATTCTGGAATATTTGGGGCAGGAGAATTCACCTTTGTGGGGAAGTGTCTCACACATGGTCATTGTGACTGTGTTATTGTCCTGACTGAGTTTCAGCAATGGAACTGAGTGTACTCATACGTGTGTGTGCAGCCAGTGCAGTCTTGATTCCCAAATATCTCAGAGGGCACAGCAAAGAGATTTCATCTGCCCAGGAGAAGGTTAGACCTGCATTACTCACACTTTAAAAGAAACTCACTTTACCTTGGCCAAAAATTTTACTCAAATCTGAACACTAAATTGAGCAAATCTAAAAAGAAAGAAAGAAAAAACAACTCAAATCTGAGTTTTGTTCAAACCTCAACTTGCCTCCCTATTGAGAACTCACATTTGTATTGGTCAGTTTTCGATTTTTCATCTGTAACAGGATTTAATGGCCATTTTCAAATCTGACTATTTAAGATCTGTATCTGGGACCAGATTCAGGCCTTTGATATTTCATCTGCACTGGATAGAAATATATATATATATAACTATGGTCTGTGCATTGTATTGCATATGAAAAAAATTCTAGGTACCTCAAAATTACAAACCATTTTGCAGTTTCTATACAAGTACCTCATTGTGAAAAGTTGTTAGGAGACAGCAGAAGAAAATTATGCTGTTTGCAGATTTGTTCAGCTACAACTGTCTTTCTATTTTCAGGAAACAGTTTCTGTTGTTCTGCATTTGCTGGTTATTCGGTCTGGACCTCTCTTCTGATGCCAAAGTATTCACAGAACTGAACTTCTAGAGCTGCACCAGCCCTTGGATATGACTGGCCTTGTATTTGCAAGAACTGCAGGAACAGCTACACATCACTAACTTCCCTCGCTGGATCCCACTGGATGCTGGATTTTCCCCTGCTCAGCAGTGGTTGTGTTTGGCTTAACTGTTTGGAAAGATTATTTTCAACTGGAACACTAAAAAAATGGCTGAAGAAGAAAAACTATCTCTAAAGAAAGCAATTCAGTTGGGTATAAAGGGATATATTCCAGCAGTAAATCTATGCATCAGAAATGAAAGTGCCCCCCGACGTCATTATGCTTGTTGTTTAGACAACAAACAAATAAAACATATCTGACTGGTCCATCCTAAAACACCAGCTGGATCACTGATGGAGAGCTGCTGTCCACTACAAGCCACCGGGAAAGCCATAGACTCAACCTCACCTTCCAATTAGTTACCCGTAAGTGTAAGAGCTTTGTAATGCAAAGATCATGTTAGCTACAGACGCCAGGATTTCTGCATCCCCTGGCTACAAGAAATCTTTCCTTAAATTTTATATCTAATTCCTGTACCTTAGTGTTTGGTCTAATCAGCAATTAAAGGTGAAAGAAGATCCCTGCAAGAGAGCATGCCAGTGCAAGGTGCAAGCAATGACAAGCAGAATGAGCAGCTTCAGGAGTAAGATGTTGATTTGCGTCTCAGGGAGGATCTTAACACACAGGTCAGATGACAAATGAAATGGGTCGCAAAGAAACACGCTATTTACAGACTTTAAATTGTGATTCAATGGCCCAGCAGAACGTGAAAATGCGCCCAGTGCTCCTGAAGAGGAACAGCCTGGATTCGGCGGATTTGCTGCGGCCGCCCCAGCACCGCAGGACCAAATCGCAGCAGGTGCGGTTCAAGGATGATGGAGTGGGCACCAGGGCAGAGCTGGATGCTGATCCCACCCCAGACACGGCCTTCCCCCCTGCGAAACCAGAAATATTTAGGGATCACCACTTTTTGCTAACTCCTTCCCCGACTTTTCCAAGGGCTCCCAGCGGGCTTCGCAATATCGCCATCCAAACATCTCCCAGCCTCAGGAAACACTTCCCGGTTTTTAAAAAGAAGAAGCTGGCAGCAAGTAAATCGCTCACAGAGATGCCCACGGAGCCTGCCCACGCCCTGCAGGTCAATGGCAACCTCTGCGAGCAGGACGTGCTGGCTGCAGACCTCTGTTACCTGAGGATAACCAGCCACGGGGAGGATGGCGCTGCCAACAGCGAGGGGGGCGGCCAGGTAAGCCAAAGGCCACCCAAAGCACAAAGCAACGGGCCCATCTGCTCCGATGAGTTCTCAGTGTCAGAGAAGACAACCGCGTCCACACAGGTGCCTGAATACATCCACGTGAGCTTCCCGCGGGGCAGAAACGTCTCCGTGGATGCACCGGACACAACCAGGAATCCAAGCAGCTCCCTGCACTGCCCTGCTGCCCCCACCAGCGCTGAGAGCAATGAGAGCAGCGCCCTGTCATCTGCCTCTGGACGAGCAGAGCCCTGCCTGAGCGCTGCTGCCAACTGCAGCGAGGGCCAGCCCTGCCCTGCCGCCCCTGAAGGGCACACTGGGGATGTCCAGCTGCCCGTGGCCAGCAGAGATGCCAGCAGTAAGGACGCTGCCCCACTGCCACCTCCATCAAACCACAGCTCATCCCCTCGTCCCCCCAGAGACTGTCACCAGGCAGCAGAGCACAAACCGGATTCCGGCTGCGTGACGGATCCCACAACAGCATCATCGACCAGCAGCAACGCCCCAAAACCTGTTCCCTCCTGCCATGCTGAAACGGAGAGCAATTCCACGCAGGCAGATGTTTCCCAGTGTAACAGCTGCTTAGAAGGATTTCACATAAAGTCTTATCCGCCAAGGAATGAAATCAAACCGCAACCCAACAAAGAGATTAGTGAAATAAATCAAATTCACTTGGCACACGGCGAACTCTGTGCCCTACAAGGCAGGCTGCAGTCTGTAGAGGAATCCTTGCAGTCAAATCAGGAGAAGATTAAAGTCCTTTTGAATGTAATCCAAGACCTGGAAAAATCCAGAGCCCTGAGTGAAGGGTATGGCACTTTTTTAATATCAGTAATTCATCAGAAGGAGATGTTAGCATTTTTTTAACCTTTGGTTCCGAAAAACTTATCTCTTCTGATATTTAAAAATGAGTTTGCAAAAACAGCCTCTTACTCCCTTTCTGTGGTAATTGGGCCTCAACAGAGAAGCAAATCTCTTCCTAGTTTGGCTTTAGCAATTCCAGTGAGACAGAGTTTAACAAGTCCCTTTTTCACCGGGATTGATGGTGTCCCATACAAAGCCACTGACACCTGACAATTATCAGTCTCCACCTCGCTAAAGCCTGAGTGCAGCAGAACATCAAAACCCAGGGGTCTGATGTCCTCCTGCAGTGTAAGAGGAACAGTCTGGTGTCCTCCTGCAGTGTAAGAGGAACAGTCTGGTGTCCTCCTGCAG
>JAWWLT010000028.1:3781935-3812093 GCA_035040995.1 Premnoplex brunnescens
GGAACAGTCTGATGTCCTCCTGCAGTGTAAGAGGAACAGTCTGGTGTCCTCCTGCAGTGTAAGAGGAACAGTCTGATTTCCTCCTGCAGTGCAAGAGGAACCCATGGCAGGGTCAGACACACACGTAGTGCCCAGGCAGCCCTGGAGCTGACACAGTTTGAGAGCAGCAAAAGTCTCCTGCTCCCTAAATCCTTTCTGCCTCCAAACCCAGGGAAGGAGCAGTGGCTCCAGCATGACACTGGCTGACACCTGGGGCACACCCTGCTCCTTGTGTTTCGTGGCCCCACGAGCAGCTGAAAGGGACTGCCTTGGGACCGGGGAGAGGGACAATGCCAGGTGAACTTGGAGAGCCTCAAAGTGTCAGGGAAATGTCGTGGGAAGGGGAGGGAGGCGCTTAAAAGGCGTGAGAACTAAGGACAGAGGCTGTGTAAAGACTGTTAGGAAGGACTCACCTCAGAATGTCACATTTGAGAACTCTTTCTGCAGCTCAGCAGGACTGGGTGGCCTGGACTTAGGTCAGTCTGCTGTCACTGATGGCCAAGGCTGCAAGCAGCATTTATATATATATTTATATACACTGATCTGTGCATTATAAATAAGAGTAATACTGCCAGTCCAGCTGACGTCTAAAGAATGGGTGCCTTCGTAGCACAAGGTTAAAATAAAACTTTAAATACTTCTATGCTCAAAAAAGGTTTCAGAATATCCTAACCAAGCTTTCCAAGCCCTTAATAGCATCTCCTACTTACAGTAAATGCACCCAGGATACACTTGATAGTTCTCTTTGGTTCTAATGCAGTATGTCCATTGAATAACTTTTCTTTGAAAAACTCACAGATAAATCTTTCAAAGTATTAAGAGAATAAAGGTTCCATTTTCCTTCATTTTTTTAAAGATAAAACAGCATGAAGTCTGTGTTAGCATAAATTTACTTTCATCCTTAGCACAGGCAGCACTTCTAGAACAATCACTTATGCACAACTGGTTTGTGCCTAAAACAGCCCCCTTAATTTTAAAATCAGATCATGTGCAGCAATAATATTTACTGATTGAAATTAATGACTAAATGAGATAATACTCCACATGTCCACAAGCTGTGCAAACATCACAGGAAGGCTGCACTGAGGGTTTTGGGGTCAGGTTGCCCAGAAATAGCACAGACCACGACCCTGCCTTGCTCCCATCAGGTCTTTACACGTGTTCCCACGTGGGCAGAACAGGTTGTGGTGGCTGTGCAGAACTGTCAGGATAGAACTAACTAAGGTCAAAATTTTATTTCAATGTCTGAGAAAAAAAAAAGAATCTATTTTGAAGAATTCTTTCCTTTTCAAAGTATTTTAGCCGGTAATTGAAGTTAACTTCTTGTATTTCGGATGGATAACTTTCCAACTCACACTCCAAATATGAATTTACACTCATTAAAAAATGTAAAGTAATATAAATCCAGTCAGCATGTGATTTTGCTCCATACAGATTTCCATTTTTTTGTCTGGAAACCTTAACCAATAACATCTGTCTGGCTGTTAAGGTGAAAACACTGTGTCAGTCTCCACTGTGCCTGCATGGCTGGTTATTCCATAGAACAGTTTTGCCCCACAATTCAGCTCCAGCTGTCCTCTCTCAGGGGGTGGTTCCACGGCACTTTCTACCAACAACTTCCTAATGACACAACACACAAAATCAAATGCAGAACACGTTGATACCACCCCACTCCTCCTGCCCTACGTGTAGTCCTGGGGGAGACTGCACAAGTTCCAATTGTGTTTGCAAATCTAACCACAGCAAGGACTAGTTTGCAGCGAAGCACAGTCAGATTATCCAGCAATATTTATAATCCATTTCTGCTCAGTTACCACGGGGCTGAAATGAAAACTTTTGTCAAATGTCTTGTAGTTTGACACTGGGATTCAATGAGAGGTTTCAGCCCACCCTGACAAAATCATCTAGCAGTGACACTGCACATTCCAAGTGCTTTATAGATGACAAGAGGATGCACGTGAAGAGCTTCCACTCTAATTCCAAAACAGTCAGGAAATTATCTTGGTACTGAGTGATGTCCCCTGAGTCAAATAAAACTTGTTAAATATAAGTGTTACACATTCTTCAGACATAATGAGCCACCAACCTGAAACTGTTTCTAACAGATCTCTCTATCATAAAAATAATTCAGCCCTAGTTGGTGTTAAGTATAAAAGTCACTTTTCCTGTGTTCTCAACACTCCAAATTTATGTACTACCAGCAGTAAAAACCTGATTTGGCTATACTCAAGTAAGGAAGCACAAAAAGAGGAAAGGCTGGAAAGCATAAGGGCAGAGATCAGATTTTTAAACTCTTGTAAGGAGCAGTCCCATGTCTAAGTGTTTTCATAACAAGTGCTCATGCAAGAACCAACAACCAGAATCCCAAGAGCAGGAGGTGGGAGCACTGTGAGACAAGAATCACTGGGTGTGGGTTTTCTGAAACAATACCCTAACTTAGGATTTGACACCAGAATTTTTAGAGAGGGTAACAGGAGTGGTGAGCTTTAGTTCCTCCTCTATGAACTGTATTTACCGTCTCTACAAACACACATGACATGAATTATTGTCTCTTACAGGCGCAATTTCTACCACACTGGCCAAGACCTGAACAACTGCAGCACGTGCCAGAACACTGCCTGCATCATCTACAGGTACCTCCCTCCTTCCCACAGCCCTGCCCTGCCGGGCATCCCTCCACTGGGACAGGATGATGTTTATCTCCCAGCTCTAAAAGGTCTCAACGAGGACTAACCAGTTTTTAACACGTGCTGTGGATGAGGTGTTACAATTATTAGGGGTGGTGGCTGAAAGGGGCACGGGGCTTCTGAGCATTCAAACAGAAACCCCTCACTAAGGTTTCACATGATTTTTCCTTGTGTTTCAAAAGCTTTGATGCCATTTCTGCTGATGAAATCCCTCTGTGTGCTGCATTTTTAAAGCTGGGATTTCTGTAATGAGTTGAGATCTCGGAACAGATAAACCCTCAGTTCTGCCAATGCCAGAGAGCCACAGCTACAGTTCACGCAAAACGAAAATAGAACTCCCACACCCCCCCCTTCAGTAAATATTGATTTGGTTATTGAGTTAAGACAGTGCCATTTGGCCAGAAAACTTTGCAGCACTGCATTGTGGAAGCTGTACAGGCTTCAGCCTTCAGGACCTCAGGCATCCCCCCAAAGCCAGCAGGTACAAAGTCTTGGTTGGAACTGTGCGTGTGGTTTGTCCACTCAGTACAGCATTTTATGAGGCTTCCTCCAATTCAGAAACATCATCTCATCTCTGCAGCCTCAGTTATGAGGCAGAACCCCCACATCTTGGGCTACTTGTTTAGAAAGATAGATGGTAAGAGAATTTCTCTTTTAGGTTGAAACTTTTTCCTTTATTTCAAAGACTTTTCCAGTTTCTTTAAGGGATATAATGAACAGAAAATACCCACACTGAGGTGTTTTCACACCACATCTTCTACACAAACCAAATTTACTCAACTGGACACAGCGCTGGATCCTGTTGTTCAACACACAACTCAGGCAGGTACTGATGTCCTAATCCTCTGGTAATTAAATCCTAAAGTCATTAACATGTCCCAAAATAAACACCCCAACTCCTCTGACCCAAAGTTTTTCTTCACAGCCCACTGGGGACTGTGGGAAGTTGCATGACTTCTCCAAGAGCACCGACTGTATCTGCATGATAAGGAAGATGTAGGACCAAGCAGATTTCCTTTGCTTGCCCATTATCTCTGAGCAAACAATCTCGGTGTGTTTGACTGGACACGAACAGGTCACTCTAGAAATTAAGTACAAACCACCCTTTAGCACAGGCTGAAGAATAAACTGGGATGGCTACCCTGTGTTTTGAAGTTTACATCATTTCAGTGCAGGAGAGATCCTGAGCAAGCAGCACAATTATCCAAAGGGAAGGACTGAGGAAATCACAAAACGTGGATGTGCCTGTTTGGTTTCCGAGGTAGTCTGTAATGCTCGTGGTGCCTGGAGTGTTGCAAAACACCCACAGAACAGAATTGCTCTAAAAAAGTTCTAGTTTTAAGAGACAAACAGGAGACAGCAAGGAAACAAAAAGTGAATTGTCACTGAACTGTCTTTATCACACACGTTTTCAGCAGTCCCTGAGTCAAACAATGCACTAATCTCATATAAATCCCCCAGTGGATTATGCTGATCACTAAAGTAATAAAGAGCTTTTCAGCCTAACAGTGACTGTAAATTTGGCTTTATTAACTACCCAGCAGGGATTCCAGACCTGGGATTTTCAATCTAAATCATGTAACACAAATGTTTGTTTCTAATAAACAAATGTAAGCAGCAAACAACAACACTTATCTGGGCATATCATGGGCAGTATGCAATGAAGCCTGAATTGACCTCTTGCCTCTGGAGATGATCTCTGCAACACTGCATTAAAAACCCTGCAGAAGGGCAGGAAAAGGGACCAGGAGCAGATGCTCCCCCTACGTGTGCTGTAGAGCCACCATGCCATCCTCCAGCCCCCGTGGTCTGCGGCTGCTGGAAAATATTCAATTGTAGTTTTAGTAATCATCTGATAAAATGCCAGAGACACCGATTTCATATCACTTTCTTCTACCTGTTTTCTATTTATTATGTGTTGTTTCTTCTTCAGAGATCCTTCTCCACCTTCCTTGAATCAGAATAATCCTACTGCTTTCTTTTCACCAGCTAAATTGTATTATTTCATTAAAACCCCCAAACCTCAGGAATTATAAGGGAAACAAGCTTCTAGTTAACATTAACAGATTATTTAACAATGTTTATGCATTTCTATGCACATAAAAATAGAATCACCAGTGTTTAAAGGTACGCATATTTACTAATCGGTGCCAAAATCAGACACAGGGCCTTGAAGAGACATCCCAAACCCCCTTGGCTTGTGCTTGGATTATGGAAAATACCACCTGTCTCCTCTGCCCCTGCCTCCCAAACCTCCACAGAGCTGATGCTGCCTGGAAAAGATGACTGAAATCAAGGAAATGCACACCATCCTGCTTAACCACTGTCCACACTGACTCTTTCAACCTCACATTTATTTCTGAGCACCCATCTGCTGTTATCTAATTAACATCTCGGCTCTCATTTGACATCAATAATAATTAGGGGGTTCAGTGGAGAAAATGAGTTCCACTTTCCTCTTCACTAACACCACTTATCTCAAAGCCTCTCTTATTGGCTCCCTTTGATATATTTCTGCTCCTGGCCTGTCTCCTAGTGGGGACTTTCACATTTAACACAGTTAAGCATGTGAGAGCTTTCTATTAATTCCCAGCACGTGACTGTTAGATTCTGCTATCAAAATCTGACCCTGGAATGAAATGCTTTGAAAGGGCATTTTGGTACATTTTCATCTTTCCTCCCTTGATTTTTGGCCCATATTTTTGGGCCATTTGTCCCGTTGTTCTTAGGTAATTTAAATTAAAAACTTCCCTTAAAAAAAAAATAAAAAATTAAGGAATTTATTTTCAAAGCAGCCCTTTATACAGCCTTGTGTTTGCAGCAGGCTCTGTAAGTGAGCAATGCTGAGTAATTCTGATGAGATAAACATCCTTTCCAGGTGTTGTTCCAAGAGGCAATTTCTCACTTACAAGCTTCAATCTCTTCGTTTTTCCATAGTGTAGAATATGACTTCAGACAACAAGAGGGAAGATTTCACCAGATTTTGAAAACCCTGGACCATGCAGAGCAAGATCCAGCTTCAGCTTCGCCTCAGAAGGCACCACCTGAGCCTCCAGCTCCCGAGAAAAAGGAGCTAAGGAGAAAAACAAAAAAGATGAAAAGAAAATGCTTCTGGTGGATTTGACTTCCTTATGCCTCCTTTTACATTTCAAAAGACACTGGAACAGGAAGAGCTTGGGAGCACTGAAATGTGCTATTACACAGTCGTTACAAAAGGAGAAGAGTGTTTAATTAGAGTATGTGAAAGAGGGAGATAATTCAATTTAGTTAAATCATCTCACTGAGGAAAGGCGCAGGAAGATGCCATTTTCAAAAGAGAAGAGGTTTCTTTCAAAAGGAAGCGCTCTCATTTTTTTTCCAAGGACACTTTCATATGCTTTGTAAAGACCCTTTTTTCCAGTTTCCCAAAATAACAAGGTTTAAATCTCTGCTTTAAAAAAACAATGGTAGATGAAGCTAAGCATGTCACACAGCCTTCAACTCCTGTTTATAAGCAACACGGCCTGAAAGGGACGAACTTCATTGATCTTTGAACAAACCACATCATCAAGAACAAATTCAGGGAAATCTACGTTGTTCAAACAGATCTCTCCTCAAAGGAGATAATTCTAATTATTTCACATCCCCACTGACATATTTTTGTTACTGTCATTCATCCAACACTGAACAACAACAAGAATTTCAGGCTAAGTTTTACTCTGTCCTTTCCTTTGTTCATTATAAAAAGCCCCCATTTAGAAGTTTCAGCCAGCAAAGGGTTTTCTCGGAAGAGGATCAGGGAATCATAAACCAAGGGAAGATCACAGTGACCCTGCTCTTACCCCCCTACTCAAGCAAGGCCTAATTCAGTGAATTTCAGTACCATCAAAGACAAGAATCCCAAACTCCTTGGGACAGGCTGTTCTGGGGTTTTTCCTAACATCTAGTCTGAATGTCCTGCACTCAAACCCATGTCCAGAACATCCAAATACACCTTCAAGAAGAACCAGATGGAGAAGAAGACCTCACTCCCAAGCCTTCACTTTTTAAAGACTGAACAAACCCAACTGTCCCTGCCTCTCCTCTCATGTCCCTGCTGCAGCCCCCAGGCATCTTGACCACGTCCCTACAGTGATTTGATGTCTGTCCTCTACCTGGAAGTGGAAAACTGGACACGATCCCCCAGAGGTCATTGCACAATTGCTGGAAAAAGGGGAATAACTATTTGGGCTCCTGTCTTACTTCATCACTTGCCCAGTGTGTCCATTTAAAACTGCATTGCCATACCAGAATACTCCAGGAAAAGTTTTTTTGGCCTTAAAATAGAAGTTGATACATGATACAAAATCGAACATGAAAATAATATCTAGTGAACTCATCTTGTATAACACACAAGCAATTCTTCATGCTGAAGATTTTATCCAGTGTCAATGCAGCAAGTTCCCTCCTCCCAAAGCACTGGAGTTACAGCCAGCACGGGGAATGCCAACAGAACCCAACTTGGGGCTGCTGAGTCTATTACTTTACTCATGAAAACATGGTCACCTTTCACAGGGGGGAGCAAAGGTTTCCCCAAGCGAGTTGAGTGGAATGTACTGCGGACCTTTCCTGGTGACTCTGGGTCAGGGTGTTCCACAGAGCAACCCCTGCAGCCTATTTTTCTAAGGCATCCTGTATCCATCGTGCAATGTTCATTTCCAAACGTCTGTACACTTTTTGTACACTTCTGTGGTCCTTGAATTCTTAGGCTTAATGACACGTTTGAAGAAACATTAAAACCGATTTTGCACAGAAGAGTTTTTTTGTCCGGAGGAATTAATTCATTTATTTTTATAGGACTAGTCTTTTAGAAGGAAGTATGCAATACGTCATGGCTTAATTTATCCAAATTCTAGGGGACTGGCACTTTTAAAACACATTTCCATGTCAAGTTCAGTCAGCACATAAATGACAGGCACCGAATTATCATTAGTTTAGAGGCTTTTCAGGAGGAAATTAACTTTTACTGGCACAAAAAGGTGGCTTTAGTGAAACAGAAAAGCACCACAAATATAGATTATGGGTACAAAGGTAAGAATGGAATTAATGCAGCAGAACATCACTGTATTACACTGCAGCACCTGCACTGCTTATGCTGGTATGTCAAACAGCATCCTTTTTTTTTGCATTAGTCTCTGTAATTGCTATAATGAAGGATTTATTATTATTAAACCAACATTTTAAGGCTAATATTCTCTGTGGTAAAGGTATAATAACAAGTTGTACCAACAGGTGCAACAGGAGTAAACCCAGCAAGTCTTTTTCTGTACTGAACTGATTTTTGATAATTTATTATATGAAAACAATCCTTTTGTCTTTCCTTTTCATTAATAAACACAACAAAGCTCATTCTAAGCTATGTGATTTTGGGTTTGCACACCAAGTGCATGATACCTTTGGTGTATTTTCAAAGGATCCAGATGGCTGAATTTAAACAAACCACTGTACTTTGGGTCAGCACAGAGCACCAATTCCTGGGCTCAGGAAAGCTGTGCAGGACCAGAAATAGTCACTTTAAAAAAGTCCTACCAGAGGCAGCAGCAAGCAAGGCTCTGTCCACAGGAGCAAACATCAGCACTCCTGCAAACACAAAACATGCTCATTTAAGGGCTCACGAGGTTTATATTTTAATGCCTCAGCTTGATGGAATTCAGAACTTTTATTCCTTCATCTCCTGGTCCAAATTAGTGCCTGTTTTCCAGATTCTCAAGCCGGTTGTCCCTCGGCACAGTCTGGATTTTCCATGCCCTGAGTGCCATGTGCACACAGGGCAGGGGGAAGCACTGCAGGTACCAGCTGACCCTGCCATGGCACAACACACATTGTCTTGGTGCCTTCAGACTCAGCCCCTCCAACTCATCTGTTCTCCTGGAGAGGAAAAATTCCAGCCCTCTCCTCCAGGAAAGTTGTCCTGGAGTTTTCTACTCCAAGGCTTTGGTACAACGAGGGAGACTTTTTTTGTCAGCAGTGGCAGTGAGAGTCAGCCAAATTCTGACATAAATATTTGATCTGAAAATGGGGCTTATCTAAAACACAGACTGAGCTCCCTCCTCGCTCTTCTCCAGCTTTGACTACCATGAACACACCAGGAGAGGTGAGCAAACCAGGAGAGGTGAGCAAACCAGGAGAGGTGAACAAACCAGGAGAGGTTTTTATTAAGTTTCAGGAGCCAATTAATAATAAATAACACTTAGATTCCGAAAGAAGCGAGCAGCTGTTCTTTGGAAAAAGAGAAATTAATCAAAAGCTGATCGGCATTTCATGGAATCATGCAATAATTTCAGTGAAAATATGGCAGAAGGAAATTACCCTCACCAAAGGAAAAGAGTCTCCTCTGTTGAATGGCAGGAGTTATTAGCCCCAGTCTGTCACACACAAAAGGCTGGGCACGTGAAACTTTCCAGAGAACATGGGAACAAAAGGCTGTTTGTCACTCGGAGAGGTGACAGTGGGGGGGTGTCAGGGATGCATCAGCCAGGATCTGTCACCAAGGGAGTGCTTGGGGACTGTTCCCTGCAGCTTTAACACAGAAATTTGGATATCCTAGCAACAGAAAACAACTCAGATCTAAGGACTCTCTAACACATGAGTGGAGCATCTTGGTTAAGTGCAAGCATTGGTTTTTCTTTCATTGTTTAATAGTTTTAAAATATTTTAGGAATTGGTGATCAAATCCTATAGGAAATAAGAGAATGCCACATACACGTTATGCAGTTTATGAAGTCAGGTTTGGAAAAGCAATGGAAATGGGTAGATTGGTGGGTGATAATAGTGCTGGCTACAAAAAATTCCTCTGATTTACAAAATTGCAGTGTAATCCCTAGAACCAGCTCTTGGAATAAGAAAGAAGTGTTAGAAATACAAACACATTATTGAGCAAAATCCAAAACGATCACTCAAACCCCCCATAGGTCAATAAGAACTGAACCCAAACAAACCACAGCTACTTGACGACAAAACTACTGTGGCCTTCTCTGAAAGACATGTTTAGATGACAACTAAAATATGCTATTTATAAAACAGCGCACAGAAAGTGGCCTATTCCAAAAGTGCTCTATTTGAAATCATTGTTTTATGGAGTCGAGTCTCTTTAAAAATTAAAAATGTATGAATAAAATACTGATATCTCTACCCTATAATGGCAGTTCCTGTAGGGCTTCTAATAGTTTTGTGCCCTGTAGCTCTTTTGAAAAAGCCACAAGATTTAGCAACCCTGCCAGCTTAGGGACAAACCATCTTCCTGGTGCCATTTATTCTCTGGTGTATGTTTTGTACATTTCTAGGCCCTTCCAATGGGATGTTATCTGTTGCAATAAAAGGAGGTATTTTTGTTAGGTTTCAGGAGTCAATTAATAATAAACAAAATTTAGATTATAAAGGAAGCGAAGAGCTGTTCTTTGGAAAAAGAAGAATGAATGGGAGACTGATGGGCATTTTATAGAATCATTCTGCAGCTTTTCCAGGGATTTTAATTTGAATACTGAATAAAAAAAGCTGTAGCTTTTAGCTACTCCATGAGTATATTGGAATATATGGGATTCTCCAGCCACAGCAGCTCTTCAAAGAGTTCCAGTGGTCATTATTTCCTCACGGAGAAAGCTCTGGAGTAGCTCTGTGTAACAGAGCACATCGTTTTCTTTTTGGCAGGGTCTTTATGTGAAGTTTGGGGAAGGACTCAAGGAAACCCTTCAGCTGTGAGTGGTGGATTTATGATATTTCTGTTTGCCTAACGAAGGCGAGGCTGAGAACCAGAACTCCTGTGCTCTACGTGCTTTTATGTTTTCCCTCTGTAATTCCAGCAGCAGGACTCGACTGCATCACAATGACCTGTAACCAGAAGTCTACATTTCATGAGGTATCCGACATAAAGCTTGACTAGCCAATTTCAGACAATAAACTTGTCCTTTTCCACCACTTCAGAAGCACTTTTACAGCCAGAAACAGTCAAGGGTTTGTGGTTTTTCAAGTGGGAAAACAACCAAGCAGCTGTTAAAGCCTCCAAGTGCTAAAACAGCACAATGAAGGCAAGAGTGGCATTTAAGCAAGTCTGCTCTGCAGTAGCTGCAAAGAGCCAAATGACTTTTCCACCACCAAAATCTCCTCCTGAAGGGATTATTTCCTTCTGAGCCTGGCTCTGCCCAGTAATTACATGAGCACAGCCCAGGCAGTCAGCTGGGCACAAGGAGCACCTTCCCTTGCCCTCCCGCTGGCACTGCCAGCAAGAACAGGTCAAGGCAAGCGTAACCCAAAATCCTTTTAATGCCTTCTCTGCCAACAAGCCCCAAGATTCTGAAAAGGACACCTGAATATGAAAATTAACCTGCTTATCCCCTGTCAGAAAGCAAAACCAAAATGCAGTGATCTATCAGGTGCAAGGCATTTAAATTTGCAAGGCATTACAGGTCTTGTATATTGTAACTATTGTTTTTGAGTATTGCTTTCCACACCCTTCTCAAACTGGAGAAAATCACACTACAGAAGATACTGAAAACACTTGAGATATTCCCAAACTTAACAACAGATTTAAGAATCTAAAGAGTAACGTTCCACTCTTCTGGAAGGAGGAGATTTATTCCCATCTGAAACGCCACTCCTGTCTGTGGAACTTCAGCTGCTTTCTCTGTTCCACACGTCCCACCTGTACCCACACAGTTCCCAATCCTTTCAGCACCTAAACATCCTGCAGGACACAATTCCTGCTTCCTTTGGAAAAGATGAGCCATTCAGGCTTTCAGCAAGCTTGACCCTCTCAAGAAGCTTTAAAGCAAACCTGAAAACTAACCTGGTGAGCTAAAGGTACCACACAGAGCATGAAAAAAAAGCTTGTTTTGCCAATTCTTTCTGAATGCAAGAGACTCTTCTGTTCATCACTAACAATTTCTTCACATGGTAAAAGACTCCCCTGTTGAGAGGTGTTCCCTCAGCTGTAAAAAACTCAGTAACTTACTGGAATTTTGCTGTGCCAAACCTCTGAAATGCCCAATAAACACATATACATAGGTAGTCCTGAGCATAATTGGCATTCAGACGACTGCATTTCAAAATCTGATCTTTTTAGGTTCAAACAGCTGAGGAAATTACAGTAGATGAGAGGGCAAAAGAAAAAAGAAAGATTTTCCAAGCCATTTCCATTAAGTGTAACCAGCTTGTTTCCTAATGGTTTCCTAATGAGAAGGATCTTTTATTCAGGATCACTCCAGCTTCATTTTGCTTCTTCATGTGCTGTTTATGGGATCCAGAAACACTCCTTAGCACATTGATTGAATCACCCCTGGCACTTTCCTTGGAACAGGAAACATTTGCAAACACTGGAGAGAACCGAAAGGTTCACTGGTCATTCTGAACCCTTCCCTGTCCTGGCCATGGGTAAGTGCCCCAGGGTTCCAACAAACAACAACAGCTCATCCCCAGCTGACACGATTCTGAGACTTGCAGAAGTGCCAGCAGGGAGTTTGGAGCAACCACTGGCAAATATTCCCTCTGAAGAGCTCACTTACCAGGAGAATAATCATTAGGAGGCTCATGCTCTGCCTGGCAATGAATTAAAAGTGTTGTTTTGGTTTTTCCAACAGAAATGAACAGGGAAACACAGCACAATTTAGAGACATACAATGAAACTCTTGGGGCCAAAGCAATCAAGTAAATGATACCCATGATTTTGCAGAATAATGCAAATCTCTAAAGACAATTAATGTGCATCTTCCCATCAGCACAGTCTGGAGGGCAAACCCCAGAATTCCTGATGCACACAGCCCTCGTGTTCCCACAAAGGTTAAATCCAGAGGAGCACCCATGAGATGTGTATTTAAATCTTAACAAATTGCAGAATTTGTCCTTGAATGTAACTCTCAAACCATGGGATGTCCACAGAAAAAGCTCAGGTGTGTGCTCTGTGCCAGCACATCCTCAGGGATTTTCCCATCTACCAGTTATTTACATAAGTTATTCAGAAAAGCTTGTTGGGTTGTTTTGCTTTTCATTTTTTTAAGTTTTACTCAGACAAGACCACTTCAGATTAGTGGAAACACTGCCCTTAATGTACTCCAGTGTGCCCTTCAGGAAGGTTTGTAAAACAGTCTTCTTTTTGCCAGTATCGATTTGTCATTTGTCCTTTTAAAGCATGTACAGATCTCACAACTCTACTTCAAAAACCGCTACAGTGGCACAGCTGAATGGCAAAAGAGTAAAGCTGGAGACCTTTTGTTAGAAATTTAAAAAAAAAAAAGTTCAGAAACAAGAACTTCCCAAATACTCTACCCGCATTTTTTTTCGGGATGGCTCGAAAATGAGTTTCATAGCATGGAAAATAGATGAAAATATGACTCACAATTAGGGGATCCCGTCCCATGGTAATGACAGTCCTGTTCACTGTGCGTAACAACTGCACCATTATTTCTTGAATATGGTGATAAGTTGAAGCCTGTAAATGAAAAAACAATATCAGAGTTTTGTATTAAAACCATCTCTCTTGCAAAAGGAAGAATAAACCACTTATTTCCACGCTGACAGTTCAAGCTGTGCAATCTAACAGCCCTATGGCAAGAGCAACACTAATTCCTCTTTCTCCCACTGCTCCTTAGTTCCAGCAATTCCAGTGGAATGCCCATTCCAAGGGCACAGCCCAATTCCAGCCTCATCCAAGTGGGTTTTGTTTCAGTCTGTCACTTCCCAGCTCTCCCTTGAGGGACTCGAGTTCTCCCAGAAGCTGAACAGTCTGTAACTCAACAGCAACCCCAAGGAAACAGTGAATGGAGGCAAATCCTCTCCTGCTTCTCCACTCTGGCAATGCCCTCAGGGATATTCTCAGCTTGCAGTCACCAAATAGAGAGTTTTAAAGGACAATTTTGATTTAACCCCCAGCTCTGGGAGGGCTCGAGGGAACAGGGGCAGCTCTTTGGCCCCCCCTGCCCAAGGACTGCTCGGGTTGCCTCAAGGACATTTGGTTATTTATTTTAAAGCACGGAGCAAATGGGAATAATCTTGTATTCACCAGTTTGACTGGGTTTGCTCTGGTCACTGGGCAGCCTGGGAAACCAGCAGGCAGCAAAGAAAGAGAAAGTCTGAACAAATTCCTAACAGAAGAAGCACCAAGGACCTATTGAATGGCAGGTACAGTGTGGAGAGAGCAGCAGCCACGGGTTGTTCCCCATGGTTTAGGGGGCTGAGGTGCACTAACACCCCAGGGGAAGCTGCTTCTGACTCGTTTTCCTCTGAGACAGCCAACATTTCTCCTTTTTTCCTCCTGCTCTGACTAACCTGGGTCAGGCCACTGCACTTCACAACAGGGACCTTCCTCGTATCTGGCAGTGTATTTACTATTACATTTAGCCCTATTGTGTCCTCTGACAATGACATACAAAAGCTTTAGTGATCTCACCTGGCACAGCATTTCAGAAGGTATCAGATTCTATAAATGAACAAAGTATTCACAGAATAATTTGGTTGTGATTGGTGTTTTCTTTCCTACAATTTCTCTGGTATAGTCCCATATTTAGAACAAGACCACACCTGATATTGACTGCACAGAGGACACATTTGGTGTAGTTCTCACAGTATTATTTAGCATTATAGTTATATATATATATATATGTATATGTAAGCAGCCAAAACTTATAAACTCTGTAGGAGCACTTTGCACAGAGAAGTAATTTCTTTATTAGTTTCCTTTTTTTTTATTAATTGAAAGATGAGGGTCTGTATAATTTACTTTCACTTCCACACTACAGTCTCAACCAAGATTTCATTTTAGATTCCAAGTGAGTGTTTATCATAACACATCTATAAAGAAGAACTTGTTCCTCTATTTTAATACATATTGTGTGCCAAATTAGAGATAAACTCTCCTGATGAAGGACTGTCAGACGGCACACACCAAAGTTGTAAAGAGGGAAAAGGGAAGTGGGTTTAATTTAACAGAAGCAAAAAGCCACTGATTCCACCGTGACCTTCATCAATGACTTCCTGCATTTCACAGGTGCTCGAAGCACAGTCTCAAGCTACGAAGCCAATTTTAGACATAACTCAGCCAAAACAAATGCCATCTGTATACAAAAGTTATTTGCTGTAGAGGAAACGCAAAATGAAGCATAAGCATCTCCCTGAGATGCCCAGCAATGGCTGTCTATTCATAAAAATAAAGCCCTTAAGATCAAGCAGGGCTTTTAACAACATCCTCGTACCTGCAGAGCCCAGGCAGCAGCTGAGGAACAGGGTGTTTGAACACAAGAATCTGATGATTCACATGCTCCCACTCACCAAACAATGTGAGGCAAAACAGTAGAGCAGAGCTGGCAACGTGAACATATCTCTCTTTTTTTTTTTTTTTTTTTTAATAAAGAAAAGGCATCCTTCAAAAATTCTGTAACAGCTTCAAAGATCCCCTCGCAGTATAAATTTTGATCACCTGAAGAACAGCACAACTCCTGCTGCTTCTCCCCTGCCCTTTGTGTATGTTCTATTTCTGGGGATTTTCACCGAATAAATCAAAGGCAAAAGTGTCAAAGTTAAGTTTACAAGAAGTTTTAGACACTAAACCAAACCCAGATTTCTCTACTGAGATGGCAAAGGCAGAAGACATAGGGACAAGACGTTGCTGTTATGGATATTGTTAAGTGATTCTGCTACCAAAGCCTGAAGCTTTCTCCTCCAGCAGGTCAAATCATCCATTTTCTTTGAAAGAGGCTCAGAGCTGCAGGAACTGAGTTGTTGAATAGAAAAGGGCATTCATCTCAAGGCTGGAGTGCAGTGCCACATGAAATAATTTGATTAATTGCCAAAACAACTGTCTCCATCCAGATCACACTGAATAAAGGAGTTCTGAAGGACTCTCTCCAAACGATGACCTGACCGTAAAATGACCCTTTTCCTTTTGCCTCCAAAGTATTTGTAGCCTTGAAACAGGCTGTCTCCCTTCAGCTGGAAAGCAAATGTGTGTTCCACTGCAGAGAAACCCTGCCCTGCTCTTCCACACAAATGGCTGTGCTGCCTCAGGTGTTGCTGCATTGAAGGTGTTCCCTTCCCGTGCTCTTTTTGCCTCCTTCAGATATGTCAGCTCAAAGGCAGACTCTTAGTACTGAAACAGGAGCAGTGTTCAGCTCAAGAATGAGACCGTGACCCATGGATTCTCTGGCAGGGAAAGAAAAAGCTGGTAGTGACAGTCACAGTTATAAAACCCACTCCCATTTCATGCCATACACCTTAATAGATTCTAAACCCCCTGTTGCCTCTGGTCAGCAGTTGTACTGCCAGAAGGCATGACAGGGCGTGCACCTTTTGCAACAGAAACATCTTGTTCTTTTGTTCTTCCAGCCATTCTCCAAGGTTTCTTACACTCAGCAATACGGTGCCTGCAGAGGGCTTGGCACATCCTGATGCCACTGCTGGACTGAAACCTCCTCCAAGGGGCTTTTCTGCTTTTCTCAGAAATCCACCAGTATTTACTGCAAACTGCCACCCAGACATCTCACAGGGAATCCCCCAGTTTCCCTTCTTTAAAAGAAACTCTGGAACTATTTGAACATCTGTCAATGCATTTGGGTTTTCCCAAAGGCACGTGTTTTCAATTCTCAGCAACTCTTCTAGTGTTCTGCCTGTTGTTTTCACTGGCACCAACACGAGCTCCTTTACTATGGACAGCGACAGCAAACTGTTTGTTTGAAAACAAACCTAATGAACAAAACCAAACACCCACTAAAATGACAACTTGCCTTTAGCCAAAGTCTGAACACACGTTTCAGGAAAGTATAGTTCAAGAAAAAAACAGCAGTTATTCACAGAAAAAAATTGCCACTTTGCTCATGTAATCAATTATGAGGTTTTTTTCAGAATAAAGTCTTCAAATTATTGAGAATCTTCAATGAATAACCTGCTGCCCATTAAAAAGCAAGGAACTAAAAAAATCAATTTAATACCTCAAATGGGAAAAAAAAAAAACCACCCCACAACCACTCAGGTCACAATTTCTGTAGTGCTCCAAAAATTTCCAGAGCCTGGGAAAGAAATTACAGACTCCAAGTGAAATACAGTAAATAATCTGCTTTATACCGACATTGTTGAAAGTGGAAGCCGTACCTACAACATTTATGCAGTGAAAAGCATTTGTTTCAGAAGCTACAAGAGTATTTATGAAAGAAACAAGATGAAATTTGACATTTATTCAGAATCATTAGAATAATCATAGAATCATCAAATAGTTTGGGTTGGAAGGGACATGGAAAGGTCACCCAATCCAACCCCTGTGGTGAGCAGTGCCATCTTCAGCTTGGTCGGGTTGCTCAGATTTCAGTACTTCAGCTTTAATCCTCAACTGCCCTTTAATTGAAGTTTATGAAAAATAGGAGAAAAGTTCAATTTGCCACTGACTTGTATTAAAAATTTAAAGGAGATTAATCATAATCAATAATTTACTACCTAATCAGCTCAGGCTTACTACAGACTTGGGCCATCTCCATCATCATCATCATCAGTACTCACAGGGTCTTGACAGCTCAGCACCTCCAGGACACTGTTGAGTAATTCAACACAGTACTTCTTCTCTTGGACCTGGGGCTGCTGCTCATCCTTCTTTTCCAGCAACTCCTTCAGCTCTTTTGTAATCACGGGGAGCAGAATGTCCCTGCATTCTGCAAGAAAGCAAATGATCTTCAGAACAAACCTCAGTGAGACCCCACTGGCCAAGAAAGGCTCCTCCAAGGAGTGAAACCCAATGTGCTTCAACAGCCCAGTCCCTCCCAACAGGGAATTGTTGATTTTCCAGCTGTGTCTCAGCAATACTCCTAAAGGTGTGTGACATTCTCATAAGCCAACAGTATTTCTCAGGTATCAAACCCACAACTTCCTGATAAAAAGGATTTGTTTCAGTTAAAGTCAGAAGGCTGCTTAACTTATCTCAAACACTTGGGGGCAAATTACTCACTTCTGCACAAAGCACCTGGAAATAAGCTGTATTTAAGCAGTGACAGAATTTTAATGTAAGAAAAATACTTATCCTATCTGAAAATAAGACACAAAGTGTTTGTGTGCACCATTTGGAAGCATACCTTCTAAAAGCATGTGCAAGAATGCAGGCTAATGAAAGGCCCATCAAACCTGGGAGAGCAAGAGCTGTGCATACATTCGTCCTTATTTAAACTTAAGGAAGCTGACAAATATTAAGCTGTATTCCAATCTCAAACATACACCCAATTTTTAAGGCAGAGGTGCTGGTAGGAAATGCAGGAGGACAAGACACACATTTGAAACAACTTTAATGAGGCGATGTCTGTCTAGGAATAAAAATGCAGCAGATTTCTGTTCGAATTTAATTGATATGTGCCACTGGGTGATTTAAGGATCAGCTGGCTTGCACAGTGCTATGTAATTACAGAGCACAGCACTACAGCGTGACTAATGCAGAGTAGATGCTTTCAAGATTTATTACAGTTATGAAAAAATAACCTGGGAAGAAAACAGAGCTAAATATGACTTCAAAGGTTCCACCTCCGAATAATATTTGTTTAGAACTCCAGAATCATTCCCAGCACAGTTAGTGAGCTGAAGCTTTTACACATTTCCACTCAACTGGTTTCCAGTGCTAAAAATTCTTGTCTGTCTCAGGAAAAATTATTATATCACCAATTGGGCACTCTTTTATATCAATATCAGACATCACAATTTCTGGAAAAACAATAGAAAAATACTAGAAAGCCTCTTAGTTACTGCAAATAAAAGTGACAATGTGGCTTTTTATTTTTTCCTTTTAGACTGATTTAGAGCACCTGGACATACAGTGATAGTTGATAACCAAGAGCAGTGTGAGAGGTGGTGAAACTGTACCCAATGTGACAGAAAACAAGCCAGGGGCTCAGAATTCCCCCCAAAATAAGGGTGCTAGTACAGGGAGAGTGAGAAAGGGAGGAAAAGAATGGAAAGCATGTTATAAAAGTCTGAATTTTGCAGCTGAAGCAGCAGAAACTATCCTTGCAGATTATTCTCATCTCAAGTAACAGCTCCAAGGCACACGAAGCCAGGAGCTTTTAGTCACATCGAAAGAGCAGCATCATTTCTTGCCTCAAAAATTCTCTCTGCTTTGGTAACGATTTCTGTGCATTGTGCCAAGCTACAAGAGACATCTTCTTCAGTGACTAAATGACACACTCACTGGTAGAAGAGCGCTTGAGGAACACGTATCAACACAAGACTTGCTGAAAGAGCAGCATAAAAGTGAATTTCACACAGATTACAGTTCCTTTATGTGACTAATTCTCTACTTAATTGTTCTGGATTTGCTCATACGAACCACTTGTAACAACGAATTGTAAATGCAACACTTGCAGTGCTATTGAACAAAAACTGGACCAGAGAAACGCCATTAACAAGGGTAAAAGGTACATGCCAGACCTTCAAAACTTGCTGAAATGTGACAGCACTTTTTAAAACAAAGGGGTTACATATTCAGTCAAAAAAATAAGTCCAAGTGGTACATTAGATTATTACTTCCCTACCTTTGAAAAAGCTGGAAAACAAACTTTAACTCTGTTTTCACAGCAATCTCTGGAAACTGGCCTTCCACACCCAAGGGTTATTCAGGAGGGCAACAATTCCCAGCATGATCAGCTCAGAATCCATTCATCAAGATTCTAACCACTGCAGGAATATTTAAGGTATATTAAGTTACATTTCACATATAGCATTTACTGCTAACCCCGTTGCATTTCACTGTGGTTACGAGAGAGAACATAAGTGTATTAGTGTGTTACTGAAGGATGGCACACATTTAACACATTTTTAAGGGGGTTGGATGAAAGAAAAAAATGGATTTACAAGCCAAGCAAGCAGTTGAGCCTGAATATCAGGAAAAGCTTCTTCTCACAAGGACTGCCAAGCTGCAGCACCCACAGGCTGCAGGAGGTTCTCAAAGCCCAACTGGGGCAACCTGGCCTGACCAGAGGCAGAATGTGTTAAATAAGTGCCACGAGAGAGCAATAAATTTATAGGAGACCACGAGATCTTGAATGTTTGGAAAATGAATGGAGACTCTCAGAAAGTGAGGAACAAAGATACATCTCTACAAATGTAGAGATATCTCTACGTATCTCTCTGCACATGTAAATTGTGACATTTTAGGGCTTGGCACTTTTTTATCCATAGATTCCAACATCAAGGTTTCCTGTAGCAAAAGAAATGTTATCAAACTCATTACTCTGAAGATTTACTCTTGTCATTTTAACATAGATTTGCACAGCATCTCTAGAGGGGCATAAAAGCTGTTTCACATACATTAAACCTGTATGAAAATATACAGGCAACACAATTTCTCTTTTCTGATACCCGCTCTTGCCCATCCCTGTGGTCCTTTCCAGATTTTCTAACTATGTGCAAGGTATGGCAGAGGAATGATTTATCACAGCCTGAAGTCCCATCTTTGCTGCAGGACTGTGGATCCAATACTCTAACCAAACAAACCTATCTGTATTTATATATGTATATATATATATGTCTACACATGGCAACATTTCGTGTCACAAATTCTCTTCTCTTAACCTGCTGTGAATAAAATACACTTTTCCTAAGGCTGCATGACTCTTCCCCCAGTAATCTGCCACAGACACAGTAACAGCTAAAAGTAAATCCAGCACAGAGAATCCAACACACCCAACCTTTAACTAACCTGCAATGATATGTACAAATACAGATTCTAAATCAACAGCAGAGAAATTCACCTGGCAACTCTTTCCCCTTAACTACCATTCTTAAAAATAGTGCCTTGAAAGCATTTCCACTTCAATAAACATCAGTAGGGTGTGCTATGGTAACAAGCCTGTTCTTAACAGCAGAGTTCAAAGTCCCATCAAGTTTTGTGACATCTCAGGCACTTTCCACCTCTCACAAAGAGGATGGGATGTTAGATGCACTTACCAGTCTCACATCTGCCAGGATAAACATACTTACTGCTCACACTCCTCCAAAATAATATCCAGCTCAATTTTCAAGCTATTAAGATGTCCCTTTGAACTGTCTGACAGCCAGCAAATAGAAAAATTCCCTTTGGGTAGCTTTTAAAGTCACAGGAAGCAACTGGATGATAAAGCCCTATACCTAATGAGCTTTATTTCAGAAGCAAAGTAAAGAGCAGGCTGAGCAGAGTCATTGAGGAGGAGGAAGCCTGTATTTCAGCTACAGCCCCTTTTAAATTTGTACTCCCATTAAATAAAAAGCCAGGACTTCAGGGCAGATATTATGGGTATATTAACCACTGCATTCACATGCCAGTGATACTCAGTTGAGCAGCAATGAGGAAGCACAGAAGAGATCACGAGGCACGAGTTGTGTTGGGCACCTTAAAGAGGAGTGGGAGCAAACTTGCCTGAATAAAAACTGCTCCATGTTGGGTTCAGAGGCCATTTGAAGGTTCCTCCCACAGCACAAACACCTGCAGTTGTCTATAATTCATTTAAAAACCACACACACACACGTATTTGGGTGAGAGAATTAAGTCTGTGCTATAATTTGCCTTCTGAATGAAGCCAGTCCATAGTCGTCAAACACAGAGAAAGCCAGGCTTGCTGCACAGAGCAGATTTTCCTGTTGTACTGAGGCAGAAGGTACAATTGATTCCCTCCAGTTCTAAGAGCTAATTACTCTGCAAGCTTCAGTGCTCACAGGGGTACTTTGCAGTATAAATTAAAATTTGATCCATGCTGGATACGTACAGAATCTATTAGAAGAATTTAACATATGCAGCTGGTCAATTATTTACAGGGCATTTTCAGATGGGAACAGTGTTGAAGTGTCAACCTACATGGAAATTCAAGGGTTCCTTAACAAGCCTTAGCTTCCTTTTTTTTTTTTTTTTTTTTGAAATCTGCCATTGATATTAATAGGAAAAAAATCAATATACTTTAGTAATCAAATTCTACTTTTTTGTGCTAAGTGGTTTGGTTAAAATTAAGGCTATATGACTATTTTGTGACCAGCTCTAGATAAATTCAGCTTGTCAGTTAACACAGGAGAATGACTTAACTATAGAATGTACTTCTATGACACTCTTCATTGATCAAAGAATAGGAAAATGAATGAGGTTTTATAAGATCCCTACTAGTTCAAGCCACTCCATGTGAGGATGCACCTCCAAGTTATTCTCAAGCACACACACAATCAAAGCAAATGACAAAGGTCAGTATTTGTAGCAAGGAAACCCTGGTCTCAGCCTGAGCCTGCAGAGGGACAGGTAAACATAAACTGTCTTTGTATCTTTGAAAACTTGGCTAAAACTATTACAATTTAAAAATTATAAAACATACAAAAGCCTTCTACTATCTTGGGACAAAGAAAAGTTCACTGAATCAGTACATAAACTCCAGAGTGTAATACTAAGGTATCATTGCAGAAGTTAAGCAAGCAGAACGAGGAACGTGCTTATTTGAGCATCAGAAATTCTTCAGCCTGGGAAAAGGAATAAAAAAAAAAATTAAGAAAATCGTGGGAAAAAAGCAGCAGAGAAAAATATTCCAATTTTAAGTTGTAGCATTCGATGATCCAGACTCATCAGCCTCAGCACCTCCACAGGCAACACGAAAGACCCTGGGGTGCTGGTGACAGGGGGTGCCCACGAGGCTGGGTGTGCCAGGGTGGGCAGGAAGGCACCTGCCCTGGGCCAGGAACAGTGTGCCAGCAGGGCCAGGGCAGTGCCCACCACCTGCACTGGGCACTGCTGGGGCACCCCCAGTGCTGGGCACACTTCTGAGCCCCTCTCTAGGAAAAAGACACTGAAGGGGCTCAGTCTGGAGAAAAGGAGGCTCAGGGGGGACCTTCTGGCTCTGTCTGAGTCCCTGACAGGCTGCAGAGAGGTGAGTGCTGCTCTCTTCTCTCAAATAATCCATGAGAAGATGAGCAGAAACTGTCTCAGGGGTTGTCAAGCCCTGGCACAGCTGCCCAGGGCAGCCCCAAGCCCTGGAGGGACTGAAGAGAGGTGTGGAGGTGGGACCTGGGGACATGACTTAGTGGCAGACTTGGCAGGGGTGGATTTACAGCTGGACTCAATCTCAAGGCTCTTTCCCAGCCTAAATGGCTCCATAAATCTATAGTTAAGCAATTCACATACCCACATCTCCTCCCATGCCCCAAGAAATCCCAAACCAGATGAGAGAGAGACACGGAGAGGAGCAGACACATATTTAAGTACCAGCTGCTTTCCTTACTGCTTGAGAAATGAGTGAGAACATTGCTAACATTTATTTTTCCTTAATATTCAAAAGCATGAAAAAACCCAACAGTTCTGACTGGCTTTTTTTTTATTTTGCTAGCTGCCCCAAACTTTATTCAAACACACAAACCATCAGCAGACAGTTTGAGCATCTTGCATTTTCTTCACCAAATTCTGTCAGAAGACATTGTATTGTATTTATTTGTCAACCCCAAATTCCAACACACTCTTGGGAGAACCCCCTCAATAAGGACACGTAGAGTCATTCTCTGAGATTAAGCAGTTATAGGGGTTTTAGTTGGGGTTTGGTTGAGGTTTTTTAACCCTTCTATTCACCTTATTCTCCTTTAGGAGACATCTAATGATTTCTTATACAACAGGTAAGTAAAATTCACACTCCTAAGTCATTAATGTAATAATGTCATGAAAAAAGACATCTGGGTCTCCTTCAGGAAAAATCACAGACGGGCTTCATTCCTGAATGCTTTGTATGTGCAGCCAAAATGGTAATAAAGATTTAACAGCACTTCTGTCTCCCTTAGGAAACACTACTCTTGATTCCCTGGCTTGCCTGTAGCCATATCCATCTGTTAGGATGGCTTCATGCCCCCTTCAAAACTGGCATGCCAACAGAATAAGGACATAGGTGTCATCTGAATACAGATTTAGAACAAAGCCTTCAAAATAAAGCCAATAACAACATTCTTGCAATGAGGAGAGACTTCTGATGGCAGTCAGGGCTCAGTTAAAGCAGGTGCTCCTTCACAGAGTACATCTGGTCACAGCTGCAGTGGTCCTTCTGTTCAAAGTCCTCCCTCTTTGCTACTTGCCATTTAACTCTTTGCTGGGAGCCCAAAAGGAAAGGATTTAAAATTGCATATTTGTTTGCTTACTGCTAAATCTGAATTCCAATTTCCCAGTTTATGGAAGAGCCACTGGAAGGGAGGGTAGCACAGGTCACCTGCACACTGACAGCACTATCAGATGCAAATCCTCTTTTCCTCCTGGAATCTGCTGTTAACATACAGGCTGGGGAACCCCAGTGGGCCCTGTGAGGTCAGCACACTGTTCAGTGTGTCACAGGTTCGACACACACATTTAGGAGTGTGTTGTTAAATTAGTTCACCAAATTTGATTTAGATTTCCCTCCATACAAGAAGATTTCTTAAAAATGTAACTAAACGATGCCATGATGGGTCAAGTATAAAAAAAAGTTGCCGGCAGCAATGTAAGCACATCACCTACTCTTCCATAAAACAGAAGTAATGGCTTTAATCTACATATGTTCGTCACAAATGTATGCAGATAAATACCTACAGATATGCTTATGCCATCCTAGGCCATATCAAAGTATTGCAGGAAGAGAAGTGGCAAAAATGAATACAGGACTTGAAGTGATGGTTTAAAGTCAACAAATAAAAAAGCTAAATAAAAAACATCGAGACTGAAGCCACAGGAAAAATTGGGTTTCTGTAGGGAGCTATTTTAAAGGAATTTCTGAACAGTGAATAATTTCAATTTTTTCCCAGAAGCTCCAAACAGGGGAGTCACGTGCATGAACGATCTCCCAGGTTCAACCATTCCAAAATGTTGAGAAATTGTGTTGAAAACAGTGCAGGAAGAAAAAAAATCACAGAAAAAAAACCCCATCCAAGTTAAAAAATCTTTGGCTTAAATACTCGTAGGAACAAACCCTCAAGATTATAAAGGTTAACATCAATATCTATAACTCAGTTCTGGTCATAACAATTAAATTGAAAGATGCTCGATATGAAAATAGAGCTCCTCAGATTTTTATTTTTTTTAAACATTTTTCTTAGCAGTCCTGAAGGTAAACCCAATATACAAGGTCACCAACACAACTTTCAAGCCGTGAAACGAACTAAACTATTTCCCAGGTCAAACTCAGGAACGTCCCCACGAGCAACAGGAAATCGCTCTAATTATGGTCTGTGCGAACACCTCTCCCGTCTAAACAGTAGTAAAAACACACAGAGGGAGGAGAAAGGATTCCTCCAGTGTCAGTATTTCCTGGGGCATGTGACAAATGAACCCCCTGTGCTGACATATGTGCTGCTCCTGCTCCCAGCCCAGCACGGGGGGCTTTTGCTGAACATGCCATGGCTGTGTCCGCAGGCTCGGGGAGACAGGACCTGCCTCTCCAGCCAAACTCCACTCCCAGCCCTGCCAGGGACCATCTGGGTGACCTACTTCGAGCTGATGCTCTTTGGAGATGTCTCAGTGGCACAGCTCAAACCCTTCCTCGGGAGGGGAGCGTGAAGGAATGCACAGTCACAAGCAGCAGTATCAATAATACACATTTTATCATACGTTGAAGTGGTTTATATTCATTTCACACCACAAAAAGCCAATTCTCCCAAGGCTAACTCGTTTACAGACCCCAGCATAATGTCAGGGAATGCTCCATGGGCAGCTCAGAATGAACATCTCCCTCCAGTGCTCTGAGCTCAGTGACACTGCAATAAAAACAGCTACATCCTAATTTGTTGGTCTCTCAAAAACAGGGATGGTGAGGAATTCTGGCAATAGGTTTTGTGAAAACAAACAGTCCCAACAACAAACAGGGGTGCCTTGAAAGTATTTCACAGAGAAATTAAGCCATTCTAACAAAACTTTTTCACAAGAGGGAGAGAATAATCCATTACATCCCACTCTACAGAGGGAAAGATGTATGACAGGAGACAGTTCCTTCTGTAATAAATGAGACTGAAATCCCATTAGAGGTGCTTATACAGGACAAGAAAACCATTTCTTTCCCCTCTGAGATTTTAAAACAACAGAATATCGAGTGATCTAAAAGGAAAGCGTCAAAAATTAAGATTTCTTGTCCTCTGACCAGAAAAGACAGAATAGTCTGAGGACAAAACTGCATAAAAGCCTGTTGATGTGCTCGCCCACCCTGTTAGAACATTCCCAGATGTTACAAGTGCCCAAGCAGCAAAAACCTTCATCTTCCTGCCCTGAGCACTCAAACCCCTGAGCCCCCAAACCTCTGTGAGCTGTGATGGAGTTACAGGGTGCGAGCAGGAAATCAGTGCCTCGACATAAAACCTGCCCAAGCAATTTAAGGGCTTCTCCAAGTGCTCTGGGGCCTCTGGAGGTCAATCACAGCAGCAGGACCCTGGATCCTGTCTGATAAAATCACTCTACTCCAGGAGTCCACAGTGAAAACCTGGGAAGGCATATTCATCAATTCAGTTCACCCTCAAGGTTTCCAACTTCAGGTTCATGTGAAACTTATTTAATAAAGGCAAAATTCACTGGATTTTTTAATTATTTTTTGAAAGCACCTTTCCATGTTTCCACAAGTCTGTGAGTATCAGTGGGTCAAAGAATAGAAAGGGCAGTATATGGAATCCAAGGGAATTACAAAGACAATAACACTGGGAATGGATGTGAATTAACTGAACTGGGACTGTAAGGAACTAGGCTGAAAGAGACTAAATACAGAAATCTGGAGGAAAAATGGATAATCTGAAACGCACACAAATTACTAGACTTGACTGTAATTAGCAGTGTAGTTAAACACATTCCATATTCATGGCAGAAGATGTCCTACCTGTTCCAGATAAATGTGAACTTTAGTTAATGACACTGTTGGCAATCTTACCTTAATTATCACTCTGGATCCTGCTCTGTGATGGACTACATGTGCTTTCACTCCTTCCAGCTCACTGAGTGGAGCAATGAATCAGGCACCATCTACACCCTGCACACAGTTGATTCTCTACCCAATTAATTTTAAAATCAACTGTATTTAACGCAGAGCGAAAAAAGCAGCTTTGGAATTTTCTGTTTTAAACCACAACAATGTAAATAAATAAATATTTGCCTGCTATTTCCTGTGCACAGTATTACAATAGCACAGGACAGGAACATTTTCACTCCACTGTAATATTAAAGATGCTTAATTGTGTATTGATCTTTCCACATTCTTCAGTGCCTGCACTTAAACATGTTGTGGACTTTCCCTCTCAGGTAACTACAACGTGAAGGTTGAAAACAAAACATAGATGCAGACAATCAAAATATATTAGTTAGATAAAAAAAACATCCTGCAATCATTACAAAGATGATTTTCTGCCATTAGCAATGTAGGGGCAGGTGGGGTGAAAGGAAAGGTATAAAAATCATTAGCAGAAAGAGAAACTCCATTAAATGGCCTGACAGACACTTGGGGAACACCAGCAAGGCAACAGTAATATTTTTAGATGGCCACACTGTGTTAGAGGAGTGACAACTTCATGGCATGGTCTCAGGAAAGAGAAAATATATTTGCAGGAGTCTGTTTGACCTGACTGGGTTGCACTGAGGATGGTGAAAAGGCATGCCTGACCAATTAATAAAAATAAAAAAAAATAATAAAAAAGGGAAATGGTCAGGTTCAGGCATTTTAAACTCTAAATAGCAGCAATTCTAAACCTTAAGATACCAAAGAGAAGCTCTTTTATTCTGTCACTTCATCAAAATACTGTAGACTCTTCACATGAATATTTTCTAGTTAGCAAGAACACTCCCTGGTTAGCAGCACCATGACAGAAGTCATGATATTGCTAAAAGAACATGTCAAGATAAGGCAAAACAAATTGGGCATGTTTTGGCTCTATTTTAAAATGGCTTCAACTTGATTTCTCTGGTTTGGACAACTGCTCCTTCAGAGGACTTCTCTTGTTTTAAACTAATATATAAAAAGAACCAACCAAAAAACCCCAAGACAATCCATTTCCTCGGGCTCTTCTAAAAGAACAAGTACCATTATATAATTTTATACCAAATAGGGTAGATCTTGCCTATGCAATCACCACAAGCACATGAGCAAGCAGTTCATTTCTCCCTGGTATCCAATGGGTCTATTTTGCTGTCCATTGCCAATGTAGGTTTGGATCTCTGGCTGCTCAGACATGCAGGATCCCCAGGGAAGCAGCTGGGCTGGCACATGGCTGGGCTGGGATCTGCTGCCTTCCTGCTCTAGGCTGCCTGGTTTGGCTGTCAAGTGTCTGATGTGAGCAAAAAAACAGCACAGAGGTTTTGGACAATAAAGGGGTTTTAATCTACAAATTCAAGATTAATGAACCCGCTAACTACCTGTCTGGGGAAAATTAAAATGTATTAATTATCTGGTCAGCAGTATGCAAAACCCACCATTTATTGGTTTTATAAAAGGTCCTCAGAATTAAAAATCTTCTTAGCAAAATTTCTTATTCATTACTCCCTAAGAAATGCAGAAACAAAATACATGCACCCTTTTTATAATTCACACAGCATTGTGAGGCAGACATTCCCCACAATATCCCAGCTATATATTTGAAGCCACCAGACAAGCTGCATTTACAGACAACCAGCAATCTATTATTATTATTTATCTGCAGGCAGTAAAAGCTTTACAGAGTATTTTGCATTAACAGACCCCAGCTAGAGCAAAGGCCTGTAAAACACATGAAACAAGCACCACTCTAAGCAGGCTACAATGGAAGCTTCCTGGGAACCCAAAATCCCACTCTTGTCTCACCTGGACCACACATATGGAAAAAAGAAGGAAGACACAAGTAAATCACACAAGTTCTTGCATGCTCAACTAGTTTCCTTCTGGATCTTTATTAGGGCTTATTGCTTATTATACAAGCACAAGATCCACTCTCCTGATCTATGAACCAGTAAATTGCACTCTATTGCAACAAATTCCTTTCAGGAAAAATTATTGAACAAAAAAAAAAAAGTTTATAGCTTACAAGCTTACACTTAATTCCTCGGTAATAACCACTGTCAGGGTGACTGACAGAATCCTGGTAAGATCAGGAATTCCAGAGAGTGCATTATTTTAACCCGAGAGTCTTTCAGTTGTGCGAGAGAATATTTCTCCTTCTGGTCTAAAGGTTGCCACAAGCACCACAGATAAAACTATGACTGGCACTTCTGATCTTAGAAGCAGCAGCAGTAAAAGCAACTGGTAATGAAGTGATATATCAGCCCCTGCTTGTAAAACAGAAATACAGTCAACTACCAGAAACAACTGTGAATACAGAATTAGAACTGCCTGCAAATTAATTAGTTGGATCTGCTTTTAATAGCTTGGATCAATGTCTGGAGATATCTAAGCTGTAGCTACTTAAGTTTCACCAATTCAAGCAATCATGAATCTTACATATAGTTAAAAAAAATCACAGCTGGTGACCAGGAAGCTATTAACATGAGTTAAAATACTAAGTAATTTAATCTAAACAATAAAACCAATTACATTTCCTTGATTTTTTTTTACCCAAGAAACCTATAATGGTCTCAAAACACACCAGACACAGCTTATAGTTAAAGGTTACAATATAGATTTCAGTCTCAACAGAATGCAACACAGCTCTTAAAGTGCAATTTTCATCTGTCTTGGCTGGTTAGAAGTTCATCACCCTCCTGGCAGCACAGAATGAGATGAGCAAAGCAATCCCCTCTCAATCTACTCACACTCAGTACTATTTCCTACCCACTGTTGTGCTGTCAAGGTCCTGCAGGATTACCTCTAACTTGTCAGAAGCTGAAACTGTGACAGAACAGGCATCACCATTGATGTGAGAAGTGTGTGCCCCTTTGAGGTTCTCAAGGTTATCTGCACAGTAAGGAGAGGGAAGCGAGTCATCCGGGCCACGAGAGAGGGCACAGAACACTGGAGATGGAGCCAGCCACGCAAAACTTGGCTCCTCTGACAGGAGTCCTGCAGCAAAAGCTCCCTTTCCGGGGGAATGGGAAGGAAAACTAAACACAGGGCTGATAAAGATGCCTCAGTATCGTTACCACTCCTGAGAGTGGAGAAAGACGCTGCGTTCTGCTAAAGGTTAAGAAACATCATAATTCCTAGAGCTGGAAATGCTGCATTGCAGCTGAATATATGAGAGACAATGAGATTTTTTTTGTCCTCCTCCCAGGCAGAGGTCTTACATAACAGCTGTGTTCCCAAGGTTCCTGTTTCATTATAGACCTTCAAAGGGGTCCAAAGGATGTGCAGCTCACCCAGGTAACCACTGCATCCCAGGAAAACCACACCTGTGAGCCCCCCACCCAGTTTCCTGGGCACAACATCCAGCCATGGGAAGGGATGGATCCTCCACTGGGCACAACATCCAGCCATGGGAAGGGATGGATCCTCCACTGGGCACAACATCCAGCCATGGGAAGGGATGGATCCTCCACTGGGCACAACATCCAGCCATGGGAAGGGATGGATC
>JAWWLT010000028.1:3822238-3849597 GCA_035040995.1 Premnoplex brunnescens
TTGGCCATCCCTTGCTCTCAGGCCAGGCCACCTGACACAAAGAATGATCACCCTTTGAGACCTGCTGCTACTACCAAACACATCTCTGGGACTCGCACTGAGCATCAGAAAGCACGGGGGTGAACATTCCCTCTCCAAAAAGCACCTCAGCAATGCCTGTATTTTCGGCCAGTTGCCAGTTTTTATGTTTTATTTGTGAAAATAAAGCCAGTTCTGCACTAGAATAACTTTTTTTTTGTGTTTCTCAGGTCTCCTGTCTCTGATATTAGACACCTCTGGGTACTTACTGTGAAAATAATGTCCTTGATCTAACAATGAACTTGAAAACATATTCCAGTGCTTTCAGGGTTCTCAGGATAGGTTCACACTGCTCCCCTCGGCTGGAAGTATCCAGGTACTTCTTCAGAACTGTCATTAGTTTCCTGAAGTGAAAGAACATTTTTTAAATAATATTTCCCTTTTTTTTTTATTTTTTTAAATTCATTAATTTGTTTGGCCACTCTAAATAAATGTTCATGCTCAGGCAGGCACACACCCCCAAAATGCACTGCATGTATTTTTGCATTCATATAGCACCTATTCTGTCAGAATAAACAATTTAGGAGCAGATTGTTACCTGCACAGGCAAGAAAGAACTGTGAGATCCCCAAACTGCAGCGTGACTCGACACAATCCTGGGAGCACTTTTACAGAGGTTTGTGATATACATGCACAAGGGAACACAAAATATTTTTGCCTAGGTACACTAAGCAGTGATTAAACACCAATACATGCTCTGAATTAACTGCATGTAAATATTACAATATTCCAGGACACAGCAGTATTTGTTTATTTGTTCTATTTAAACACTTCCTTACTTTGTATCCAAAAGCATCTTTTTGCCTAACAAACAACGTTCTACAGAAGTGCCAAAGTTCATCGAAAACCAAGTCTCTTAATTTATAGTTACAGAATGATCTTAAATGATTAAACCAATATTTACGATGCAATCTTGATCTTAATGTAGGCATAAGAACCAACATTTGGGTGGTTGGGGGTTTTTTCACTACAGAAATGGAAACCTACTATTCCCAGGACAAAGAGATTACTAAGTAGGGACTGAATTAACACATAATAGGAGCAGTTTGGCCAACAGACCATACCATAACACACTATGATGTGCCTGAGACAAAGGATTTCCTTCCTAACAGGGAATTAGGCCACATTCAGCTACTTCTTTGTTTCATAAATGGTTCCTGAAACAGAGTAAATCTTCCATGCTGTGCATGGAATCAATAATGCCAAGAAAACTCATGATGTGGGGAACAATCATGACCATTATTATTTTGCCTCTACCACCTTGATTAAATCATCAGAAACTGCCAGCCAGGTAAGTCTTGGAAATATTTGATGCAAACAAGGCTGTCCTGACAGGTTCTGTACCCACCTTCTTTTCCTTCACAGTAACATCTATTTATACATTAAATCCCACAGGCTTATTACAGATAGTGTGGGAGAGGATTAAAGAAGAGTGTGGAGTTTGCACTTGAGCTTTCTGAGCCCCAGAAAGGAACTTGAACTTCCCTGGGATGTGAGGAAGGGCTGATTGAGCTCTGCTGCCTTTCAGCTCCAGCAAACTCATGTTCTGGTGCATGATTTGTGTGACAATTCCTGCTGAGTTAGGATTGATGGGAATTCAGCACAGGACACTGAAAAATATCCTCCACTATTCCAAACCTTCAGCTGAGCTCTTCCATATCCTGTTCATATCCCAAATTCAAGTCCTGCTTCAAGCTGACACCCCATTATGCTGCCAGAACAAGATTTCAGGTAGATTAAAAACCCACATCCATCCTGTTAAAGCACATCCCCAGGATCAGCACTCACTGAAGGTGTCACCTTCCTTCATAACTCACCCATTTTATCGTACAATCACCTGCAAAAACCTTTTCTAAATAAAGTAGGAATCCAGGATTAAATTTACTGTGTAACTCTCTTCTGTGAATCCATGTCTTCCTATCTGGGCCTTACCTAAAAGCTCCAAACACAAAATAAAAACACCCACCCCAAGTGTTCACCTGCCCACTGGCATGAGCATGTAACAAAAGTTTAAACTCCATTTCACAGCAGAACACGTAACAAATACCAAAATTCCACTTCACTGCACTGAAACCCTCCTGGTGCAACATCAGCCTGAAATGCATATGAAGACTTGACAGTTCCCAATGAGTTTTTTTCCTCTTGAGTTTGATGTAAAAAACTACATGGAAACCTGTGTAAGTGGGTTAAGGACATCCTCAAGTCCTCAATTCAGCCTTTCCAGCTTAAGGCCAGGGATAGAAAGGGAGAGGTTTTACAGCAAAGTAGATTTTGATTAACTTGACAGGATCCAGGTGAAGTGCTCAGAGCCAGCAAAACCCACACCACAGAAACTGAACGCCAAGGAACCTTTTACCCAACAAATGCCAAAGGATCATTTAACCCCAAATCACTTGCTGTTTGTTCACTAACTCCACTTACGTGTCTCAGAGGTAGCTTTGTCTCCAGATAAGCAACCAGCTACAACAGTCACCATTAATTACAGCCAAAAATCACAAGCTGGCTTTACTTTCTTTAATGTGGTGGTGGAGGTTTAGGAACAAAGGGGAAAGGAGAGAAAACAAACTCACTTGTATGCCAGGGTAGCACTAAAATGCTGCTGGATATAGGCTTCCAAAACAGTGTTGAAGTGTTGGAACTTACGGTCTGCAATGAGCCCGATGATGTAGATCTAAACAGACACGGACATCGTGAGCCAAAGTCACATTTCACACTGAAACATCAGCCTTCTGAACTAGTTCTGATAATTCACTATTTGAGAGTTTTTAAAGACACTTAGTTTTCAGTCCATTAGTAACATCCCATCTGCTCTGTGGAGATTTGAAGACTAATTCCCTAAAATGAACTAGTTGATTGCCCGTTCAGACTCGTCAGGTTCTTTGCCAGCTCAGATCCTCGGTGCTGATTCTTACCAGTGCATCAAAGACGAGGATGTCATACTCATTGCTGTGGGAATGCTCCATCATGATGTTAAACAGGGCATCCAGAGTATCCTGCAGGAACTGCACAACAACAGGGAGGGACAAACTGGTCACCAATTCAACTTGAAAGCCTCCCAGTTTTCAGAGGGTAGGCTTGGTTCCTCTCAAATTGGAATTTTAATACCTTTACTGAAACATGACTTTAATTCAGTAAACATTTGCAAGGATTTAGGCTCTGCTTTCTTTAATTTTAAGAACCTACATCCTCAGACACATGAGCAATCAATAATACATGCTTAGCTCAAAGCTTATGGAAAAGCTAAAAATATTCTATAAATGACATAACTCTCTAAAACTGCATCCCTAGTTCCTTAGTGACACAGATTAGTAGTTGCTATTTTCACATGTACATGATGATTAAAAACACTCTTCATATTTCTGTGGTCTGATTCAAAGGCTGCTTTAAATCAAAGGAAAGTATCCCAGAGACTTGGGACACAAATCTTTGGTTAAAAAAAATCCACCCTTTTTTTTTCTTTTCTTTAAGTTCTCCTTCCTCTTCTCCAGAGACATCTAATGTTTATATTTAAAGACAAATGTAATAGTGTCTTCTATTTTCCAACATGCCAGCAAGTTTTTTTCATATTATACTCTTTAAAATGATAAAGTGCTTCATTGTGTACATGGCACCTTTTTTTCTTTAATATCACCATGTAAATTAATATTAAGAACTACAAAGAAAGGAGTAGGAATTGTTTGTGATGTTTCACTTAGATAAAAATATAGGAAATATTTTTACCATTACTGCCTTCATCTCCTATCAGGTTTTTAAATAATGCACATGCTCAAAACTCACAAGTGACATACGTGTAAGCACCTGACCAAAGCAGAAATGACTCCAACCAATATTCCTGCTATTGAATTCTCTCATGCACAAAATTCCAGCAAAGCAAAACACTAGAAAGCAGAGGAGGATGCTAAGGAATGAATTACCAGTGATAGCAGACAAGTTTTGATAATAACCCTGCAAATGCCCACAGCCAATAGCCAATACCAGAGTTATTTGAGAGCAGGAAGGAGGGGACAAGCTGGATAGCAGCGGGGAGAATCCTGCCCCAGTGTTTGCTTTCCCTGATGAAGGGTTTGCTCATGTCCCTTCCAAACTCTCCCCACCAAAGGCATTGAACTGCAGGACAAGCCAAAAGCAGAGCAGAACCCTCGGGCTTCTCCCAGTTCCAATGCCTTGTGTGACTGACCCTCCTGTTGGTTTTTCTCTTTGAAACTGTACCACGTGCTCTGCCATGGTACGAAGGGTGTTTAAAGACGTACCTTCACAACTTCCTCTCCATCCACGATCTTCAGCTTTTCCAGGTTCTCCTGAAGCAGCTCGGGCTTCATACGCCACTTCAAGAGGCCCAGCAAGCCCACTGATGGAAAACCAAGGGGCAGGCATTAAACCTTACCATGATTTACCAGCTGCTGCAAGTGCCTCCTTTCTAGATACCTACCATTCTGAGTCAGCTTTGTGGAGCACACCAGGGTTGAGATGTAAAATGCATCTCGGGAGCTCACTGAGAGCCCCCCCCCAGTGCTGGAGCCCCTGACCAAGGTGGCTCCCTTGTTTTCCACGTGCTGACGGGTGGAAGGCAAGGCCAAATAAGCCCCAGCATCCTCCATTTTTTTACTGTCCCCCTGAAAAACAACATTGCATCCATTACAAACGGCACACCGCTGGATTTAAGATTTGATTCTGTACCTCCTAGAGAAGGAAACAAAAATCTCTGGTTTTATGGACTTCAGTGAATGCTCTAAAGGATAAAGACACCCAAACCCCCATCAGTGTCAGTCAGAAAGAAAGGCTGCCATGAGCATGCAGGGGAAATACTGCACTGAAATCATACAGGTCTGTGTTTTAAAGTGCAGAAGGGACAAAGAGAGGTAAAACCAAGAGCCAATCTCTCCTTAAAATGTCAATACCTACAGAACACAACAGACTGTTGAGCATCACCTTGGAGACTGAACCTTTAACATAAAAGATTAAGGCACAGCAAGATGAAATTTTATATCAGACAATACTCTGCAGTAACCAAATATCACAGAATTTATGCTTTTCAGTAGAAGGAGCAGCACAAAACCACAGGGCCAACAGGTATTTTTTCCCTCCTCTATTCCATTGAGTTTCATGCCACAACCCTGACAGACCTTCCGTGTCTCAACTTATGAATTCTCAGACAGAAAAGTAGTTTTAGGCAAAGGCAATAAAAATCATACTCCTCCCTGTTTCCAGAAAACAGTTCTCCTTGAACAAAACTCCCCTAGAAGATTTGGCAGATTAGTCTGAGCTGTCTCTTACAGCTACAATACCGTGACAGATACGACTCCATTGCAGACCTTCCATCTACAATTGCCCTCAAACAAGGAGTTACAGAAACAAAAATCTAGAAAGATGTTATTATTATTATTTTTCTCTGATTCAGTGGCTGTGGAGGTACAGTTCCTACATTCTACAAAACAAGAGGGAAAGTTTGAAAGTGACTATAAGAGACTTCAACAGGCAAGAGGTAAAATCCTCATGCGGCACAACAGAGAAAATTACCAACGTTTCCCATTGTATCAGGCTTGCCAAACAATTACTTCTCAGCATTTCTGGAACCAAAAGAAACTCTTGACTTCCTCTTTTTGAGACAATTTAGACAGACAATGGGGAAAACGCTCAAAATTTTGATCCAAAAGTCTCTCAAGAAGAATCAGTGCCCGAAGGCAGTAAAAATAAAGGACACTTTTTAAACTTGACAGTTTTCAAATGACTTGTTTTGAGAGGCCAGATGTATGACTGCTTTAAACACTTACAGCTTACAATTACTGCTTTTAATACTAGAAGAGGCAAACATATGTCAGAAAATCTGTCTATTTTTCACAACCACAAACTAGGTCAGCTCTGTTTAGCATTTCTCATCCGTGCTGTCACTTCAGAAAAAAATCACTGGGCTGATACCGAAACAAATTAGGGAGAATTTCATAACCAACATTAACCACAGAGTTGTATGTGATAGTTATTTACCTTGTAGTCTCAGCATTTATCAGTGTTGATTTCAGTGAAGATAAATAACTATACACTGACATCAGCCCTTTTTGGATTACCTAAACAACTTGATTTAGTTGGATGCACCTCACCATCAATGTTACAATGAGCCAGTTTACTGAAAGGAGCACTGAGAAATACCTAAAGTAAAGTTTATTTTGGATTGGAATTGATTCCTAATTCTTAGTTCCTGCTGGACCCCATTCTCCAAGGGGGAGGAGACCGAACAAAGGTCTCAAAGCATCATTCCCTCCTTCAGTTCACAAAGCCAAAGGTGGTACTCTTGTCCCATCAGGGCCTGCCAAAACTATTCTTCCCACTCACATTCCTGAAACTTTCACTTCTGTACCCAAATAACTACACAGAGAAGTTTCAAACAACCAGTTAATTTCCTAAGATGGCTTTCCCAGATTATTCATGTGGCAAAGCTTTTAGACAATTCAAACACTTCCCTCCCTTCAACAAGAGTCGTGGCACCCCCCAGGCAGGTCCTGAGACTCAGCATAACTTTCTCTGTATTACAGATGGCCAAAAGCGCAAAGATCAGTGAAAAGTTCCATCTCTAATTGTGCTTAAACAACCTCTCATTGAAATTCAGAGCAACATTTACTGAACGTGGGACAAGCTAAAGCAATTTTTTCAGATTAAAAATATATCTTTGATGGAATAAAAAAAACCAGTCTAACACTAAGTAAATATACAAAGCAGTCAGAGAGAACAGCGTGAAAAAAGTTATCTTGTGAGCCAAAGCAAGGAAGAAAACGGAGCCAATACCTTGAGCACTAGCAAATCATGGGTGCCATCCTGCAGAGTGGTTCCATCCCCCTTCATTAGCCTTACGTAGGCCATTGCAAAACTCTTTTCTCCTCTGTCTTTAGCTGCAAAGCAAAGCATTTTCAGTTGGCTACCCATCAATGAGTCAAAGGTCACTAAAGCCAAAATGCCCTACTTACACTCTTGAGTCGACCTGTGCCTGAACACGAAGCGCAGGTGAATCCTCTGCATGTCCTCGATGGGCACTGCCACCTGCAGTAAAACCAGACAACAATGAGGAGAGTGGACAGTGGTTTCTCACTCAATGTGCTCCTGGTTTAGGATAATAAGCACCTTTTCCTTTCACAGGCCACTTAAAACTCTTGGGCAGCAGAAGAGGTGGCTGACAAGGAAATGCTTGTTGGACTTTGCTGTAAGTCTGACCCCAAAGAAATGAAGCACAGAACAGAACTGATGCACACAGGGGCTTGTACTCTAAAAAACAAGCACCCTGCAAGTCTTACCCTGTTAACCACAGAATTATCCAACTGCACTGTGCAGCTTCCACAATTTCATATCCAGATTGACAAACAATTCGATAAATGGGTGAAAGAGGTATGGAAATGCTGGCAAAATAAATAGACTAAATTTTTGTGATTCAATTTGGAATCAAAGCCTTGATTAGAATCCCAGGAACTCTTTAATGCTTTATCCTTAAAGCAGCACACTTTAGGGCAAGCACACAACAAAAAAGGCCAATTACCTAAGAAAAAACACAAGCTTTCATATTATCAAGTCTACAATTCTAAACTTGAAAGACTTGCACTCCTTTCACAACCTCCCTTTACAAATCTTTTTACATTACACTCCTCCATATTAACTGCACTTTTCAACAGGACCTACTATTAAATATTCTGTACACAAACCTGAATTGCAGAATAATTTTCAGAAGGAACTAGTAATGTAAGCAATAAACAGAACAGATCAATGTTTCCAAACAAACAAACAAACAAGCTTCTGTTGGAAATCACCCTTCCATTCCCTCCCTCTGCTGCACAACCACAGCACCACTCCTTTAGATAATAATTGCAGACTATTCATACATGGCTATTTCGCCTTAAAAACATGATGTTTGTTAGCAAGGCTCACACATGCTTTATAAGAACTATTTCTGGCAGCTTCCCAACCATAGACATTAAAGCCTGATTAGATAATTATTAGTGTGCCTCTAAAGAAAACCAAGACAGTTTTTTTCTCTCTAAAACCATGAAAGGGGGTTGGTGAGTGTTTTCTTTTGGGTTTTGGTTTGGCCCTGTTTGTTTGGTTTTAATTGAAGCTCCTCATTGCCATTGTTCCACCATGGTAAAACAATTGCATCATTTCACTTTTGATGAGCCCTGTTAGCACATCAGGTTATCTGAGATGAGCTCACTCGTTCTGCTGAACTAAACCTTAACATCCTTCTCTTGGCCAAATTTCAAGCCTGGGTGACTGTGTCTCTAAATACATGATGTACGACCAGGGCTCCATCCTTCAGCTCTAGCAGGGCCAAGATGCTCTTTGGGAAAAGCTGATGCTGTGCAACCTTTCTGTGGGAGATGCTAACAAGTTAAAAGGGTGAGAAGCATCCAAGCCATACCTTCAAGGTCTCCATCCAGCGTGGCTGCTTGACCTGATAGTAGACCACTGATCTGTACTCGCTCACGGGCTTGTCCCCCGCGCCCAGACTCACGGCGTTCTCCGGGAGGAGGGGAAACAGCACTTAGTGCCTCGCTAGCTTGGGTCAACTTTTGGGACTTCAGCAACACCAAAGAATCACCCCAAAGGTGCTCCCTCAGGATTCCCGAGCTGGGAATCCCACCCCAGCCCTGGGATGTGGCTTCCCCACAGGGACCGTGCCCATCCCATCCCATCTCAGTCCAGCCAAGGTCAACCCAACCATGTCCAGCCAGCCCATCCCAGGCTCAGCTGGACCGTGCCCATCCCAGCCCACCCCATTCCATCCCAGCCCAGCCCAGGCTCAGCTGGACCATGCCCATTCCAGCCCAGCCCATTCCAGCCCAGGCTCAGCTGGACCATGCCCATTCCAGCCCAGCCCATTCCAGCCCATCCCAGCCCAGGCTCAGCTGGATCATGCCCATTCCAGCCCAGCCCAGCCCCAGCTGGACAATGCCCATTCCAGCCCAGCCCATTCCAGCCCATCCCACCCCAGGCTGAGCTGGACAATGCCCATTCCATCCCACCCCAGCCCAGGCTCAGCTGGACAATGCCCATTCCAGCCCAGCCCAGCCCATCCCAGGCTCAGCTTCCCATCCTCACAGCAGGTATGAATTTAGATATAGCACCATTTAAAAGGAAATAGCAATGAGAGCACCAACAGAGAGGAAGCAAAATGTGAGGATCCTGCATTTTCCAAGGCCCTGAACACAGTGAAAATACACATTTCCCCTAACCTATGGGCAGGGCCAGTGGAAATGCATTTCACAGCAGACTGAGAAGAGCTGTGTGAGGAACATGCAATAGATTTTCTTTCTCCAGCTCGTGAATTTCAGTAACAAACATCATCTCAGTTAGTAGAAGAAACACAAAGGAAAAGAATAAATAAATCTAGCTTCATTATTCCATTTTGTTTCTCCATTTACTTTAAAATACTCTCTTGCAGCAGACCCTCAGAAGTGCTTGGCTGCCCCCAGAGCTGTTCCAAACTCTACACTGCAGAGGCACAGACAGTGTGCTCTCCTGCATTTTCATCAACACTTACAATTTCCCATTCTCTACAGACTATCAGAACTAGGACAGCTCCAAGTTAAAGGTGTGGCCGAGTTCAAAACTTGTGGTCACCAAGGAATTCAGGGTATTTTAGTGAGTCTGTGAAGACACTTGACCTGCACCTGCCTTGTGATGCTGATCACTGAAGCAGCAAGAGCATTGCCACCTTCCCAGGCACCTGAGGTGCACGGAGGAAGCAAACAAGCTCAAGAAGTCTGCTTCAAACACCAGGGTGCCCTGTGGCCAGAAGGGTGTGATGCTGAGACCTGCAGATGATTTGCACGGTCTGGTCACAGTGATTTGAGGGCACAAAGCTGTTCCTCGGCTGCCTGGGCAGAGATCTGTCAAGGTTTCTGCACCCACTTGTTTGAGTGTCTCCTGTGACATTCACTTGGAACAAAAAAAGGCCTTTTTACAGTAAATCCGGGGCTGGTTCTGTGACTGAAACTAGTTTGCTACTTAAACAGAGCCAGTTTCCTGTGTAGTGAACAGAGATCTGGATAATAAGAAACATTGACTTAATATCAATTCAATGGTTTGAAAGTTTCTTGGCCAAGGGGTTTTTAGAGGTTTTCAGCAGCATTTCAGTGCCCTGCCCAACATGCTGCTCGATGTTCCTAAGGCACAATAGCCCACAGCAAGCAGGTGTGGTGCTCCAGCTCAGTCAGACAACGTGACAAATCCACTCTCGCCCAGTGTTTGCAGGAAGGATCTGAGCATGCATAATATCGCAATGCAAGGTTTAATGCGGTGTAATAGGTTTAGTTCTCTAGGGAATCCTTTGAGATATATGTATTTTAAGCATATTAACTGTGATTAGACAGAATACAGAATGGAGTTAACTTCTGTACATGCAAGTCGTGGTTTAGTGTTGCCAACAGGTACAGGAAGTGTTTTTAATCAGGGTTACAATTTGTTGTGTGGATCTTAAGCATTCTGGGGGTTTAGGATTTTCTGCACTCAAGCTTTCAAGTCAAATTGAAGCAGCTGTAGTTCACATCAACACTTCTGCAGGGTATGGACCCCAGTGAGTTACTCCATCTTTATTTTATCTCAAGAGGTGTCACTGTGATTTCAGCCTCATGATCACAGCACTATAAAGCTCAGAAAAGGAAAGGTCAGAAAATCCTCCTGAATACCAAACTGCTGATAAACCCTAGGGGGAAGAAAAGCTCTTCAAAATGGGAATAGACAAGCAAGAAGACACTGTAAGCATTTATGTTGCATTTGTGAGTGTTGTCAGTAATTTCATTATTTGCCATGTACTTAATTCAAGGGCCAGTGACACAGAATTGCTGGCACGAATCAAGGGTTGGTTGTGTAGCAGAAATGGTATTTCTAACATTTTAATGTGCAGGCTGCATTCTTCTGGGAATTTCCACAAGAAAAACCCCAGAGTAAGAATGCAGTAATTGTCAGAATCAGCACTTGTTCCTCGGCACAGCTAAAATAGGTCATTCAATGTTATTCCTCCTTACAGTTTTATGCAAGACATTTACAGGGCTTTAATAGATAGACTTTACACACCATAAAACTTGTCTGTCACTAGCTGACAAAAGTCAGGGAATGGCAAAACTTGGAATGATGACATTTTGTAAAAATGTACAGGTTGTTTAAGTCCTACTTCAAAAATGCAACTCCTGTTTCTGTGCCCATCACACACACAAAAAACCCCAAAACTTACTGGCAACACTTTTCCTTCTTCATCACAGACACACATTATCACTTCCACATTCCTCTGAGTCGTTTTATTGTATTTGTCAAAATCTCCATACAGCAGCGTAATATAGATGTCATTCCTTATATCTCCTAAAAAACAAATGGAAATAGCAAAAAAACCCAATTAAAATGCTGTGAAAGCAGAGGGCCGACTGAAATTTGGTTTTGTGGGGTTTTTTTTGTTTTTTTTTGTTTTGGTTTTTTTTTTTGCAGTGACACACATAAAAATGTCTTATATTCCATGTGAACTCAATTTTTCAGTTCTCCTTCTTCGCGAAGGAGAAAGTCCGATGTGCTGCCCGAAATGGGAGCTCTGGGAGGGACTGGAAGCAATTGCCGTCCTGCCCCGACATCTGCTGGTGAGGTGGCGATGGGCCACCAGCAATTGTCCCCAAATTCCCAGCTCTCCTCCTAGAGGGAGCTTCGCCCTTGCATTTTCTCCTCTGAACGAATTCATACGACTTTTAAAAGTATCGAATTTTCACTTGGGTTGGCAGGGAAAGGTTTAAGTTGCTGGGTTTTTCTTAAAAAAAGAGGCACTGCAGAGAGTGATTTCCATTGGAAAACGTCATAAATTCAAAAGAATTCAGGAGATTGTAAACTCATGTGTTTATTATTATTAAAGGACAGCGATCAGTTACAATAAAAACAAGGTTAATTTAAAATTCTAGTGACATCCACTGTAATCTCCTTACGGAAAACAAAGTACAAGGAGCCAGGATTATCCCTCACTGTCTTGATTTCAATTTCCCTGTTCAAGCATTAGCAAATACTTTGCAAGGATTTCGCTGTTTTATGTAAGCCTCTAACGTTGGACCAATATTACAGTGAATTCTCAAGAGCCTTTGAGTTACCTATTCCAGATGTAAGGCTGTTAAGCTGCTGCTCATTAAAACAGGGAATGAGAGAAGATCCCTTCCTAGCCCAGAGAAAGCCCCTCCTACCTGGCATGATGATCTCAGGGAATCCCAGCTTTCTGGCCACTACCGTGGTCCTGTCCACCAGGTGTGGGTAGTCCTTTCTAGTCTGAATCACGTCTCCAACAAGCATTTTCACAGTTACCCAGACACCTGGTAAGAGCAACAGGGAAAAAAAGAAAAAGGGAGAAAAAGAGATGACATTTCTGCTAGGGAAAAAATCATCTGTCTTCAAATGGTGGCCTCTTCTACCCACCGAAGCAGGCAGAAGAATTCATTTGCCCCGCTTCTTGTAGATGAAAGGAAAAGTTCTATGAGCCAAAAGTGTTGCTATTAATTTAAAGAGCCTCTGAGGTTCTGCAACAAGCTCATTGTTCTTCATTTGCAGCATCAGAGCTGTCCCACCTCCACGGTGGTGCCACAGCTCTGACATAAAAGCCTTGGTCTAAAATGTAAACAATTGGGAATAAAGTTGCACAAAAATACCTTGTTATTTAGAAGAAAATCACACAGATGTGCTTTACCTTGTCCCCCACTGTCTCCTTTGGATGCAGTGATTTTGCTTAGGAGGCTGTGTAAGAAGTCATTCTCTGCCACTACCCTGCAGGGGAGACAGCACCCTGTGTCAGCAATTGAGTGTTAAAGAGATCAGCCAAAATTCAGAACACAAATGACAAACAACCTCGGTGTCCTTTGCTGGGCTTGACCTCAGAGTGGTGTTTGGGGACAGTGTTCACATCGTCACACTGACCTGCCACTCCAGCCCAGGCCCTGATGAACCTCCAGAGAAGAGAACTTGGCTTTTTTTCTCACCTACTTTGGAATTTAGGAGCAAACACGTTGGATCAAAGTGGAGACAAGTGCAATAATAAAGCAGTGTGTCACCACTGGGGCTTTCAGAATGAAGTCCATTCCCCAGAGAGCACAGCAGCAATGCCAGGCAGGATGCACAAACATCTCCCCTGCACTGGATCTGTGAGCAGCACATTTTTAGGCAGCTGCTCTGGCATTTCTTTTGAAGATAACATATGATAATTCTATGGTTTTTTAAAGGAAACCCAGTTTTTACTCAGATTTTTCTCCAATTCAACACAGGACCAAGCCCATAAATTAGTGGCAATCCCTGCTTGTACTGTTGAGTTTGTGGAACTATTTGGCTGGGGTTTGTGAAATGGGACATGGTCCCAGCTGTCTGAAGGAGCACAGTCATAGAATTATACATTTGTTTAACATTCTGTGGTCCTAAATGCCTTTTTAAAGCCACACTTAAATAATTAGCACTCTTACAACACAAAATTATTAAAAGGACAACTTGTTCTTCACCAATTTCAGATTATTCAAGCCAAAGAGAGAAATATTTTTGTGCTTATCACAAAGATATCAAGGAGTGTCTTACGGGTGAAAGGGAATGAAGTGCTGCTTTTCTTCATCACTTTCAGCTTTCCCTTTTATGATATCTGTGATATCCATGACTAGAAGAAGAAAAGAAAAATCATCAGAACATATAACAGCATTGCAAAATAGCTCCTCTGATCTGACATTGTTGTGCCTTAAGAGAAATATGGATTTTTCCCTGACAAGCAGTGCAGCCCAACAGAGCTGGGTTTGGGGGCAGAGCATTTAGGGCAAAGTCCACACTCTAAACCCAGCATTGTGTCAAGGCACAATTCAGACTAGCCTTAGTCTAGCCTTGTGAATACAGGTCTGAGAGCATTGCTGATGCTTTTGGGACACAATAATTGGCTTTATTTCATCTGCAAACCCTGCTACTGTCCTTTCATTTGCACTGCTTAGGAGGAGGGAAATAATTAGGAAATTAAATTCAAGACCACATTTCTGACTTGGACAAAAACGCCAACGTAGGTGCAGTCTTTATGGACTTCAAAAAACCCAGAAGATAGTTGATAGAGCTGCTGTGTATCCTGAGGTGTCTTGGTAGAGATTCTACAGTCCAAATATCCAAATATACAGTGGCAAGTATCACTTGGGTCTTGCTCCATCGGGTACCTGCCACCCCAAAAGGCCTCCGGAGTCCTTGGGTGTATTTCTTGGAATTGCTGTCCCTCAGGTCCATCCTCCCAACTCGCACTATTTGACACACTAAATAAATTTTGTCTCTGCTAAGGTCTTTGTTTCCAAGATCCTAAGATAGAAACAGAAAGGAAATTGTAGTATTACTAGGGAGGAAAAAAACAAGTTGTGACATTTAAACAAGAACCCCAGCAATAAATCGGGTCTTGGCAATCAATGGGGGAAAAAACCCTAATAAAACCAAACCAAACAAACACCAACAAAACCCCCCAACAAAACCAAAACAAAACCCAACAAACAAAACACCCTGAGCACAAAGAAACACTGAAAAAACTGACGGTTTCAAGCTTGAAGAAAGCACGAGGTAAGATAAATAGTGAAAATAGCAGCAATGAAGCGATACAGGAGATAAAAACATCAAGTTGTCAGTAAATTAAGAGCCACCAGGTTCTTTGGAAGAAAGGCCACCGAAGCACTGGCACATTGGAGCTCTCAGGGACTGCTTGTCTTGCTCTAAGCCTGTCTGTGCTTCCTTGCTGCCCTTGCTCTCTGCTCAGCAGTCCTGGCAGTGCCCCCAGGACACACCCGTGCCCGCGTGGAGTGACCTGGAACACACTTACCGTGAACACCACTTTGAGGTTGTTGAGCATATCGATTTCCTTTGGAAAGCCTCGGCTCCCCCATCTCACCAAGTAGTTCTCACTGTTGGCAAGACAAACATCTCATTGCCATGTGATTGAGGAATTCCTCCCTTACACAGGGCCACTGGTGTATAACAGGCGCTCTGTGGTGATGGTTTATAGGGCAAGAAAAACACTACACAAATACCAGCAGTAAGCTTTGGGAAAATAACCTCAACATAGCACAGATTGGCACTTTTTTTGGAGGAAACTTTACCATCATCATTGTCTGTTTGAAGGGAATACTCAACAGAAACTTATTCTATCTTGGAATTTCTAATTTTCTTTCATTATTTTCCACTTCCCACGTTTCAGCGCTTTATTCCAGACACCACAATATTCCCCATCAGGAAGAATCTCATAAATCTGCAATGGGCTCGGGCTTCTCCAAACTTCTGAAATGTTCAACCCAGGATCAGAACACTGGGAAACTAAGAATCCTTTAGCAGCAGGCAGAAACCAGATCTGTCCACACTTCGCTTTCGGGGTTTTTCCCTTTCATTTATACATTCTCCTCATTATTAGCACACTGCCAATTATTTTGCTTCGTTTTGCCTGGCTCTTTTTGCTACTCCTCTCCAATGGCAAGAAGAAGGTTTACCTTATGATTGTTGCTTTCTGGGGGTCGTAGAGGGACATGAAGAGTTCTGCATCCTCTCCAATGCGGCAAACGAAGTTCCTCACGAACACATAGAGGCTGTGGGTGGGGGACGCAGACAGGCGGGAGTACAACCCGTAGTCTGGCTGATCCTTGGACTGCTCAGGAGGAGGGAAACCATGAGCTACACCCATGAGTTAGTGGGGGGATTCTACAAAGCAGTTTCACTTGATATGACATGCAACCGGTATTGAAAAAACCAGAGAGTTGGGATTAAAACACTCGTTTCCAGCAAATAAGATTGCCTTGTGTATTGCCCTCAAAGCCTTTGCTTATTAAGGCAGACATAATTAGTAAATGAGTTTCTGACCCTCCCCAAGGCTTCACCAGTGATTGACATCCCTTCCCCTACAATGAAGCTGGAGAGTTACCAGGTCACAAGTGGAGAAGTGACAGAGACATGGAAATCCCACATTCCGCCCCCAAGCCCTCCCTGACCCCAGACCAGGGAGCCACCCCCATGTGCAAGTAATGACAATGGAGTGTCACAGATGCCTTAAATCAAGGTTTAGCAATACTTAGGGGGCTTAGTTGATAGTAAGAACATACTTTATATGGGATTCTAAACATATCTTTTCCCAGTAGGAGCCTTCTTTTAGAAATGGAACTGGGTTTATTCCAATTTTTTTTTTTTTTTCCAAGTTAAACTGTTTTTCTTCCCTCCTTCCTTCACCTCCAGGAACCTTGGATTTACTTCATTCAGGAGAAAAGAGCCAGGTGAAGTTTCTCTCCTGTATATGAACAGATACAAAACCTTACCTCCCCCCCACCAAAATCAGGCTGCTTTCAGTGGGACTACTCTGAAGTCCATTCCTCAAATTTTGGTAAAACACTGTGCTTAAAATACTTAACAATATTTTCAGTGTGCTGCAACAACTTCAAACCCTTTAGGAGAGAGCAGGGACTTGGATTTGATGATCCATATAATTCCCTTCCACCTGGAGATATTCTATGACTTCCATGCCAGTTCAGTTCTACAGGCACAAGGCAATTATATAAAGGGGAAAACATCCTCCCCACTTTTAAAGAGAAGAGAAAGTCTCAAGCTGGCAGGACAGAGGCATGCCTTCAAGTCTGAAAGAATTAATTTTGAACACAGTGAGACACAGCAGAAGGCTGCAATGGACACCCTGATGGGCTTTCAGTGTGCCTGAAGCACCAGCACTATGAAATAAGGCTCCTGGAAGAGGAGACAAATAACATGCTGAGATCAGGAGAGAGCTGAGCAGGTTCACTGGCTCAAAGACTGGCTCCTGAATTCTGCCTGTATCCCACTGCAACCAGCAAGAAGCAGCTGCTGGACACCTGATGGCCTAAACCCATTGTTAGGCTCTATTTTTAGAACAAGTCACCACAGCCTAGGGCTGACTCCCAAGTATAATTTTCCTTATATTTTCAGTTAATTACATTTGGATGTGTAGGAAGTAGCATTTATTTAGTGACACTGAGAACAACTCAAAAGGTGTTTTCCAGTGAATCGCCACGGGTGTTATTGAAGTGTCATGACAACCCAAGTATTTTATGTCAAGGGCTTTACTTGCTTTTTTACAGTTTACTTGCTCATAAATGGAGAAAAGAAGCAAAGAGGCTTACAAATCCCTGAAGAGATTTTAATGCACAAAAAGGTCAAGGAAGTGCAGCCACCTGCTTTGCATTTTAAGAGATTAAATTTATGCCCTTGTCAGCTTTGCTTTGGCACAAGAACTCCTGGTGTCCACAAAGCTGTGCTGAGTTCACCTTGGTTCCTCTTCAGGGAGCTTAAACTGAGCTTCACCAGACTAAGCAGCAGGCAGCAACCCTCAGCAGACAACTGGGGCTGTGGGTACTCATGGTGTGCAGCTCCACCCCAAGTGTGGAACTACTCACAAGGAGGTGTATTCCCAGACAGGAATCCAAGAGCGGGTTTAGAACCAGCTTTAGAACCAGGATTCAGCCAAACCTACAGCCCAGCCCAAGTGCAACCCACTCAGTTTGAGCCTTTGCCATATTCATCCCACATGTGTGTGAATCTCCTCTTAAAGTCAGAGGCAAAAGTTGCCACCAACTTTTCTGGCAGGAGGTTGCATCTTTCAGCCCTTAGACTAGTTTTCTGTCTGGATTTTAGGAAAGGAAACCCTAAGTTTGGCCAGTCATTCCTACCATTTCCTCCTTGATTCGCTCACTGATTTTATTAGTTGCTTCCTCATGTGCATGAAAGAGGCTGATGACACTGGTTTTGTCTGGATCCAAGATATTCCCATCCTCATCTCTTACTATGAGGTCTAGCTCAAGTATTCTGTGAAAGTACAAAAGGTATAATGGTTAGGTTATTTTCTTCTATATAAAGAAAGCTTAGAAATGCAACACACGAGGAGATGCATCAAGTTTTGAAGCAGTAAAGTTCAAATACGTGCAACTGCATTTCACTGAAGCAAAATTTAACCAAACCCCATGATTTTGTTTTCAAGCTGCTGTAGAGCATTCAGGAATTTATAGTAATGTCACCAAAGCATTTACAAGCCTATCACATATAATAGGTGTTTAATGACTAACAGTCTTCCTCATTTTTGCTTTTTGAAGCACAACATTTGTAAGCAAGATGTGCAGGGTTTTCCTGGTACTTTCTGCTTCTGTGTTGCTCTCTCACCCTCCCAGTCCCATTACTTAACCCTGCTGTGCTCTGCTCTGCTTGCTCTCATACAAATAATGCCTTTTTACCTTCTACTCTTTTTTGCCCCTCAACATTAAGGTCCACCATCCTGCATGCCTTGGCCACTGTATCTTAGTGTCACCTCAGTTATCAGGCAGACTTTGTTGCAGGTTCTCACCCCTCTGTCCCCTCTATAACCGGTCTCCTTTGTGCTGTGTGTTCTTCTCAGAGTTGTGCAGTGCACAGGCTGCCCTGCCAGCACTGCTGCTGCTGTTTGAAGCATCCTGTGTCAGACTGCAAAGCATCTGCACCCCCCACACCTGAGGATTTGCTGTTCAGGCTCCTCTCCCCACCTGAGGATTTGCTGTTCAGGCTCCTCTCCCCACCTGAGGATTTGCTGTTCAGGCTCCTCTCCTCACCTGAGGATTTGCTGTTCAGGCTCCTCTCCCCACCTGAGGATTTGCTGTTCAGGCTCCTCTCCCACAGTGACCCACTGAGCCTTTGATTCCTTCTCCACTTTGGCAAGTTTCCTTCACACAACACAACTCAACCCCACACTTTCAGGTGTTTACACTATCCAACTTTCATATTGCTCTGTGCAATCCCAAATAATTTTAAATATGCCCTTGAGCCCTACTGTCCTAAAGGAAGAGGTTTACTGTCTCATAATGTGAAAAGAAGAGTGAGAAGGGAATCTGAAAACAATTAAGTGTTAATGTTGTCTTAATCCGAGCTTGGACTGGAGTTTTTCAAAGTAAACTCCGTGCTGGGGTGACCACTCAGCTGCACCCAGTGCAGGGGGGTAGGTCTGTTCCCCAGAGTGCTTTGTATGAACCCAATTTATCAGAAATTTGCATCCCAATCACAGTGAACCAGTTAAGTCTGGTAACACCTTGTGGTCATTGTTTATGTGTAGCCACAGGGACCTGAAGACTGAGCAGCACAAGGGCCTTCAGGCCACAACAACCACAGCCACTCAAAATAGCTAAATGCAGTTTATACGCAGATTCCACTGCCTGTGAAACCAATACTATGAGAATTCTATTACCAAGCTCTCTTTCCCTCTTTTTCAGGTGGTGGAACTCAACAAAATGTGTTGTGTTGCAGTGACTTTTTTTAGCAAGGCATTTTGTCAAATAACTCTTTAGTTTCTGGTAGTTTCACTTCTACTACCAGAGCTCCAGTTCTGCCTGGGAATTCCCCAGGGACCTGGGGGTGTTTGCAGACCTGCTATGGCCTGGGAGCACCACTGGGGGGGCTCACACAGCACTGCTGGACACAGGCTGTGCTTGACAAGGGGGACAGCTTCTGGGTCCTGAGTACACTGCTCTTACATGTACATAAAGGCCAGTCATCTGACCTCACATCTTTCCAACTGACAGGATCATGCATTTATAATTAGCAAATAAAGTAATGATTTGAAAATAAAGTAATGATTTGAAAAAGCATTTTGCTACGAGAAGCCTCAACTATTATCACAGGAGTAACAGGGAGAAGTTTGAAAAGGAAGATTCCACATAAATCACGTTTTTGAGTGCCAAAACTGCAAACATGAAAGCATTATCATAATCTCTTTGAAAAGCTCTTAAATAAACCAGGTTTTCCAGAAGCAGTGTAGGTCCCTTACCTGTTCCCATAGTCAATTTTGGAAGTGACTTTCTGTTTGAGTTCTTTGAGCTCATCTTTTGGCAGAGTCCCCGAGAGAAGCTGCGACCGCCACTCCATCAAGTCAAGCATCATGGACTGCACCTGCTGGAACCTGTCCTTCTTATTGGTCTGAGATATCAGAGAAAACAACAAGTTTCAGGCTTCAGGTTGAAGTGAAATGTTGACTTTTCAATATGTGTCATATTTAAGTAGTTCGTACGGGCATAGGGAACAATACTGGTTTTGTTTAATTTAAAGGTGCTGTTTTAAGATCCTTTAAAAGTCTCATCAAGAGAAATTATTACAGAAGCAATTTATTTCTGTATGAGATACTGATAAGACCATGCTGGGAACAACAACATTTGATTGTGTGTTAACACATTTAAGAGAAAAGAGAGAATGCAGAGGAGTCACTAAAGCAGTTCTGGTGTCGTTCACTGAAACGAGAAGGGTTTTTGTTGTTGACTTGAACAAAAGGAAGAACAAGAATTTACATGTTTCTCAAGGGACATGCTTCAGAAAACTATGCAATGTTCAACATACTCCTGTTCCAGCAAAAAAGCAAATGAAAATCCAGTGGCTGGGTTTCTGGAACAGTCAGAGCAATTCCTGAAATTCCAGATGTTAATGGTTACATGCTCCCAATAACTCTTGAACAACCTCGGTTCTAACATTCCAAGAAGATCATGAATCTTTTTCAAATGCATCCTACTTATCTTTCATACTCCTAAATAGGAACTTTTCACCTCCACAAATCAAAATGATGAAAAATTTATCATGCACAGGATACTCCAGGTTGTAACAACTGCCATGAAGTTACACCTCAGCCTTGTCATTCACAGAATCATCAAGGTTGGAAGAGACCTTCAAGACCATCCAGTCCAACCCTAAACTCAGCACCACCACTGCCAGGTGGAGGGTTGGACTAGATTGAAAGCCACTAAAAAATATAGTTACTACCTAAGAAGAGAGGAAGCAATTCCTTCAATCCACCCAGATCCTGCCCTGCTTCAAGGAAAACACACCAATTTGAATAATATGCATAAACAGGACTGACTCAGGCAAAAAACAGTGTGCAAAGTGTCCTACCACATAGAGCTGCTTCCAGATGCTTCCCCACTCCCAAAGAGTAGTGGTGACTTCTTGAACTAAGGGAATTTCAGCAGGTATTATGTTTTCTGTATGTCTAGGAAAGAGAAGAAAACACACAGAGTGTCTGTGTTCCATGGGAGTGTGTTATAGTTACTGTGGCTGAGGTACACAAAGGCCTTGAAACTCATTCTTTAGCAGGCAAGGTCCTTTAGGTAATACAGCAGATAATTCAATACCTTTTCTTTTCTACAGTAACTTCCTTGATGTGGATGAAGGATTTAGGAAATATTCCCTGTTGAAGGAAAATAAATAAATAAATCCACACTTGTTTTCTTAGAACATTTAGGTGACATCCATGACTATGAACATAAACTTGATTCACACAAATGGTAACATCCAAATTAACTCTGGTCTGTTTGGTTTTTTATCCAAACAGATGCATTTCTGTTTGACAGACAAATAATAGAAGTTTTGGCATATCCTTCTCTGGAAATACAGAATGCATAGAATCTGGAATACCATCTTCCACCCACCTCTTCCAGGAAAAAAATACAGTTAAATACAAGTTAATACAATCTAAATTCAAAAAGCATTGTGTCTGTGCATCAGCCCCCCCATTTCACTTTGCTGGACAAAAACACAGCCTAATTTAGAGATCAGCTTGATTATCAAAGCAGGGGAAGGAGTGATATAAGACCATTGCACCTAGTGAAGGAAAGACAGAGAGAGGAAACCACTTGGGATGAACAGAGAGAACAGAGAGCTCCAGGTTACTTTGAGGCACAAGAGTCAAGAACACCATGCACAAGGTTGAATTTGCTTTAAGGAAAGAGGTCAGCCTGTCCTTTGCAATGCTCAAAAAAGGAGACACTTGGGAAAGCCACCAGCTCTCAGCCCTCCTTGGTGTGTGTGGCCCCGCTGCAGGTGAGATTTGGGGCTCACTTGGCCCTCCCCAGGCTGGGTAGGGAAATGCCCAGCAAGATGTAGCAAAGGAGGCACCACAGGAATGAACAGTGGGGTCTTACCTCTGCTCCTTTGTATCTGACCAGGTAACCCTTGTACCAATCTAAAAGGAAGAAAGGTCACTTGGTAGGACAAAAAAACATGCTTTAAAAAGCACAAAGTCATGAGATTTATTTCATGTAAGAAGTATCCTGAATAACGTTTGCAAAAATCAATAGTTACTTCAAGCACACATAGACTAAAGGGAATATCAGGAAGCATATTGAGCATGACTTGCATTTTAGCAAATATGATTATATGGTCAACTTTCATGTCTTGCACAGTAAGCACAGATAACCTTGCATAGAATTTAACAGCCCCACATATATTAAAAAAAAATAGGCTAAGTTGTTTTGCAGTGTAATACAAATCACACACTTAGGCATCTGCGTCAGCCAAGACAGCCCACGGTAGCCCATGGAGCTCTTCTGATCATGTTTGAGGTGTATCATTAATTCAGTCCAGCACATGGTGGTCACATATCCAATTTCCTTGTATGCAATAAGACTAAACATCTTTCTGCCATGAGGAATTACAGCTTTTGGCCTCAGCTGGAATAAGTAGTTCCCTGGTGTAAAGTTCAAGTCAGAACCTCAGGAAAAAGCAGGGCTGTTATTTGACTTCTGCTGCATTGGTAACTAGAAACCCCTTCTGGAAGGCAGGAGTGCACAATTGCTGTAGTAACAATTAAAATACCAATTCAGACTTGGTTCCATCCATTCCACAGTAAAGTCAAAATAAACCTCTACAAAAATATGAAATGCAGAGTTCAGCCTTACTGAGTTACAGCAGAGGCCACAGCACCCTGCACACACCCACCAGGAAAAATCACCTGTACAGCAACAGTACTTAACTCTGTGGAATACTACATTTTTTCATCCCAAACAAAGCACTTGATGATTGAGAGCATACATTTTTAATGGCAATTCCATGGAGAGATAACATCTCTTTCCCGCTGCTTTTTCTCTCTCACCATTTTTAAGACAGCACAGGTATTTCAGCCATCCATCAAAACATTAAAAAAAAAAATCCTAATCAAAAAGGTGATGTTAAAAGTCACAGGAGGATCACTGACCTCAAACAAAGACTCAGCACAGACTTTTTTAGGTTTCTTGCACTGGTATTTTTTCCCCCCAGTGTCTTGTCACCAATAAAATTCCATCTTCCTTCTAAAACTGAATTGTTTTCACCTAGCCTCGATTTACAGCCAAGTGTGTAAAACCTGTTTTGCCCCATTTGCTGTGACAGCAGTGTATGTTCTGTGCATATCTTTTGTGCATGCAAACCCAACTAAAATAGGACGTGAAATGAGCACAGGAAAAGCCCTGTTACTGCTGGTTACCCACCAGCTGCAGCTGGCAGCACATCTTTAAGGTATCTCATAAAAGATGAGCTTCAATGGGACAGATTCCACTTCTCCATTGACAAACATATTTCACAAAGCAAGGTGTGACAGTGTATCAAGGGCAGAGGATTCAGAAAAGACTCTTAGATAAAAAAAATAACCCCCATAAGATCATCACTCTGCTCTAGGCTGGGCTCCCAACAAATGTACCACAGAAATCTGAAATGTTGTTTCTGCAACTAACAGGCCATACAAGGGGGTCTCTGGTTTGCCTGTTTTTCCTTTTCTTAGATAAAATGCTTAGAATGGAAGCTTAAAGAATTGTGCAGGCTTTTCATTTTTTAAGAGAGGACATGGGTCATTACTTGTGACTCGGAGAGATTCATCTGTTGCCTGTCTAATGAGTGACATCAACATTGTCACTGGTGCTGCAAGACACTGGAGCTTCTCCACCAAGCAGAAGAAAAGCCACGTGCTCCTGTGCATTGGAGATGTGGTTTCTCACGTGTTCCTCTGTCCAACCCTTTGCTGTTCCCATGCAGAACAACCCAGAGCTCTGTGCATGGGCTGGGCTCAGAGAGCTCCAGAGCCCCTGCAGCCCCATGGCCACAGCGTACCGAGGGCCTGTGGACACCCAGCCGGCTCTAAATGCAGCACCTGGCCCTGCTCCTGAATAAAGCTACACTTGGTAAGGAAAATCAAACACCTTCAATCAGCAGAAGATGATGCTACATTGCATTTTCCAATGCTTCAACCCCTTGATTTTTTTTCCAACTCAATCTGGTCAAGAACATCACTGCAGATAGAAAATAAATTCCTGTTGCAATGACATCTGCAGACACCTAAATGCTGAGTTAGGAATAATAACTACACACTCCTTACTTTGTACTAATAAAAACTGCAGTTGCCCTGGCAGATTTAGGGAGAATTCAGGGAGACTGTGAAGGTATTGACTGGCTGTCATGCACCACTTGGACTTTTACTGCTTAGCACGTTCAGCAAGTTGGATGGTTTTCAGAAATGTTTCTATCAGATTTCTTTAACACACCAGGTGTCCTTCTTACATGCCCAGGGTGCCTAATGTCTCCTAGCAACAAATATTTAGTTTAGAGGCAAAAAATGTACTCCATTAAGGCCTCTACTCAAATTTGATGTCACTCCCCTCAGGTATGTTACAAGCTGGCACAAGCTTTACAAGTTCTACATTCACCTTGATAATTTCCTCATTTGGTAATGGCTTCCCAAAAAACCACATGTAGTGTCACATGTCTAATTTTGGCTCTTCAAAAAAGAATGGTTCTTCCTCAAAATAGATACCACCACCACCACTAAAAATAAGACCAATAGACAACTACTGATGTAATACAGGGAATTGCTGGGGAGGGAAAGGATTATGTAACTCACAAAGAAACCTATAACCTGAAGGCAAGAGACTTACCTTCACAGGACTCCAAGATATGGACCACATCACCAACCTGTAGGGGTAACTGTGGTGTTCCTGTGCCTTTGAAATTGTAAATAGCTGAAAAATCAAAGGGGGAAAATAGTATTTTTCAATACAGCCATACACTGCAATTAACCTATGGTTGTTAAGTTTCTGATACTGGGATAAATATACCATGATAGACAAACACAACCATAATTCTAGCAAGAAGTTCCATTTATTGTTATTAATTATTCTCTTTGCTTGTGACATTTGAAAGGTGGTGAAAATGGCCAGTGCTGAAAAGAGACACCTCTAAAAACCGAATGTACTCAATTATTTCCTGGGTTTAGAAGCTTCCAATTGATATGAAACTGTGCTTCATAGAGAAGTGGTAGGAAGTTTCATAGTTTGCTGATTCTCTGTATGAAAAGCAGTGGATTTTCAGAGCGCTCTAATCAGCAGCTTATCTCTGTGTGGTTAAGAAACAGCAGTTTGAGAGAATTCAAGCAAAGGAGCCTCTTTGCCAGCTCTCGTGCTCTCTGGCCACAGGATGTGGGCTGCTATGGTAACCCTGGCTCTCTGCAGGTTCTCTCTGCATGGGCATGGTTGGAGACTTGAACAAGAACTTTAGAGGGTACAGGTGGTTATGGAGTCCAATCAGCCCATAATTAATTATAATTAAGCATGTGCCTGAAGCCTAACGAAGCTGTGCAGGCAGGGACAGTGACACTGCCCACCCACCAGGAGCTCCTTGGCAGGAAGGGTGGGTGTCACTCAGCAAAGCTCATGGCAGTGTCCCAGTCCAGCCACACACCCCAAACTGGGAGTGCTTTGGGTTGGGGGGAAGCTGATGTGTAAATATATTCCCCCATGCCTTTTGCTCCCCCCATCCAGGCTTCTAAGGCAGGAGATTCACCTCTGCCAGGCCAAAATGTGTGTTTGACACACTTGATTTAAACATTTTCCTTGAAATTATGTTTGAAGTCTCCAACTCAACTACTTTTTGGGAAAATGCTTAAGGGAAGAGCCTAGAGATAAATAGACTGATCCTCTTGATTTAACTTGTAGTTCATAAATTATGTTTTCTGTATCTTTGGCCATCCTTATGTTTGTTATATTTCTGGAACAGAAATTAGAAGGAATTTCAGAGCCTCACTGGACCAAAATTAATTTTCTTTTTGATATGAAGAGTCACTGCCAACAGTTCCTTCTCCTGAGTGGACAGAGCAGGGCTCAGACCATTCACTGTATGGGGAGGGGAAAATAAAGACTAACTTTGAAGGGAGGCTCTGCTGTCCACACCGAGCCATTTACTCAAGAGAATCTTGAAGACATCCCCCTTTGAGCCTCAGAGAGCAGCCTCAGCTCCACACAAAATGGAAATGCAGTAGTAAATGTGTACAGTATATGGGTAGTTACGTTCTGACTGGTTTCTTTTCAAGAAGATGGCAAAACTCTGCCAAGTTATTAGAGACATTTCCACGGGGGTGTTGGGGAGGTGGGGGGGATGTGGCTGCTCCTACTCTTTCCCTGGAATGTCCATGCAAATTCAGGTTACTGTTGACTAACACATTTTAAATTTCAAAACATGCTCAGTTGTCAAAATATAGATGCAACTCACTGAGTCAGAGATTTACGTTGTATTTTGGGCTTGCTCCCTTAAAAACTTCATTTTACAGCCACGAGGACATTGAAAAGTGCAGTAACAAACTGACAAAGGAAGTGGCTGCATCAGCTTAGACTTTTCTAAATGAGTAAGTGGAAACTTACCGAGAGAGATTTTGCTGTAGAACTTGGATTGTTTGGTAGGAGGAGTTGAACAAATCCCTTCACAAAGCTATAGACTTATCGAGACATTTTGTGATAGGAAAGCACCTCCCATACAGCATTGCAAAAACTCTAAACAACTTGATCCCATCCCTTGTATCTGTACATCTCACCTCCAGCCTCACCACCACATCTGCTAATTCTGAATTATTAACTGTGAATGCAAATTTAAGCATTATACCCAACTATGCTTTCTCTCAGCTATAAGTGATGTCATTTCTCTTACAAACTGGGACCCTCCTATATTTTTATCACCTCAGAGTTCACCAGCCCTGAGGAGGGTTCCCTTTCCTCCACACGCTATTGAGATCCTCAGGGTTGTGTGTCCGTGGTGCACAAACATAGTTAACTCATTTTGCTCCTCAAAAATATGAAAACCCTGTATGGAATTAAGCTTTTTTTTTTTGGTGGGATACTCCCAATAGGTTGTGGGTCCTTTCAAATCACCCTCTGAAGAGTGATTTGAATAATTCCTGCCACTGCAGTCCCTGGCATCCTCTCTCCCAGCCAGAAACATCAGAGGAGTCGGGATCCTCGAGGCACAGAAGGTGGCCCAGATTTCACTGTAAATCCCAACAGCAATTACTGACCCAGGAGCAATTGATGCCATGGCAATTGGATTGGTGGGAGATGCAGCCCCAGCAGGCAGCACCAGGCTAAGGTGTTCCCATTCCAGTGAACCTGCACACAGATTCTGCCAGAAAGGCACAGAGAATGCCCCCAAACCCCCAGAGTTCCTAAACAGAGCCTTTACATTTCAGTGAATTTCCCCTGAGTGAGCAA
>JAWWLT010000028.1:3864567-3912084 GCA_035040995.1 Premnoplex brunnescens
CCCCCTGCCATGGGCAGGGACACCTTCCACCAGCCCAGGTTGCTCCAAGCCCTGTCCAACCTGGCCTTGAACACTTCCAGGGATGGAGCAGCCACAGCTTCTCTGGGCAACCTGTGCCAGGGCCTGCCCACCCTCACAGGGAAGAATTTCTTCCTAACATCTAATCTAAACCTGCCCTTTGGCAGTTTAAAGAGAATCATCTTCCTCAGTCCACAGTCTACAGCTCCCTTATTTTGCACACACTCAGGTATCAGCTGTTTTTCAGGAGGGCCTCTGTTGCCAGAACTTAATCCCTATTAATTGATGCTATTAAACAGTTTCTCCTCGAAATGCTGCGCACCTTATTACAGAGCTCCTGCCAGCTGCATTCAGAAAGCTGAAGCTTCTCATCAACACAAAGATACTGCTACTATTATGGAAAGCCCCTCCTCAGCTGACTATGGTATCCAGCTCTACTCTAGAAAACTCTGAACACTGCACTCTGTACTCTTTAGCCTTCTGGAGTCAGTGTTAGCACACACTGAAGGGAGGTCCTTCAGCAAGGTAGTGCTTTTCTGTTTCAGTTCAGCAGGTTTTGGACCAGCTTATAATCAACAGGGCAGCCATTTCAAGTCTATTTTACATCTGGAACTACAGTAATGTCTTCCTGTCTGCTGTCATCCCACTTGTGAAGGTTGAGAAGATCAGATATTTACTTTTTGCCCAAGTTGTATTTACCTTCAGGTTCATACTTCATTTTCAGCTCATCCAGCATCACTCGCAGGTTCATGTTCTCACTCTGACAAGCCTGCAAATGCCTCTCGTTGGTGAAGAGTTTCCTTTCAAATTCCAGGACCCTTTGGCTCTCATACAGAGCTTTCATCTTTTGCAAGGAGAGTTCATTTTTCAGTGTTTCGGTTTCCTTGCTGGGGTGGGAGGAAAATGATCAAGTCAGACTTGGTTTGCTTTGGTTTATTTTGTTTAAGTAAAGCAGCAGGTGCGAAGTCAACTAAGCACTCAGCACCTTCACAGCAGATTCTGACACACTGGGATCTGAGGGCTTAAAAACCAGTCCTGAGGCCAAACACTTAACTTGCTAATTAATAAATATGGAATTTACTAGTCAAAGAACACAACTAGATAGTCCAATAAAACATTTTGAAAGTTATTGACTGGCTGCTTTGACAAGAGAAATAAATACATACAGCCTATAGACTAGGACTCTTCATACAGTTGCCTTATAGACTAAGTTTTAATTTATTAAAATTCTCAATTGTCCTGTATCTAGGAGTATTACCAACAATTCTGGGACAAAGAAACAATGAGATAACATTTCTACTGCTATTTTTTGAAACAGTAAATGAATAAACTAACAAAACAACTCTCAGTCCTCTAATGTAGTCAGCATTAGAAAATACAAGGAGCATATCTATGTACAGTCAGTGCATAGAAACAGTAACAAAAAAGGGGCAATAAAAACAAGCAGTTATAAGATAACCCTCCTACAACCAACTCCTAGAGCTCAGACTAAGTACTTACTTTGAATTGTCAAGTTTAATTTTCAGTAAATCTGCATAATAACCATCCTCAGACTCGCCTCCTTTTGAGCTGCTGCCAGGTCTGGATTCTTCCACATTCTCATATAAAGTCTGATAAATAAAAAAATGCCAGGTTGTCAAGCAGTGACCTTTCACAAGCACATTAGCTTAGTCCTTAGGTGACATTTCCCATGCATTTCTATGGGGAAACCTCATCATAGAGAGATTTAAACACAGAGATGTCAGTTGCTCTTAGTACCTCCTCACTTGTTACAAATGTCAAACAGCACTAACACTTCTCTCTCATTCACTGCAGAAAAAGTAAAGAAGCAAGTTGTCTCAGCTCCAGAAAGTTTTCAAGTAGCACTGCAGAACAGTTATCTTGCTTTGTACTTGAAAACACAGGACATTTAGTTAACCCACAGGGGATTTTTTTAGCATTTATTTCTAAGCTTCAGCAGCCAAAGGAATACAAGCCATGCTAATCAACAGTTAATCTCAGAATCAGTTACATATTTCAGATGAGGAAACTGGTTCATAGTAAAGATGCCATAAATACAGTAACTTGACACTGGAGGGTTTGTTTCATGGGCTTTTTCTGAGCCAGACTTAATGGTGTCCCACAGATCTCACAGGCCAGACACTGACTCCAGATACAGACTGGAATAAAGCATTCATTTCCTGACACCACTTCTTTATGGCCTAGAGACAGAACTACAGATCAAGCTTCTAAGTGATCAAACTGGTAAAACAACCAGGCTTTCTCAATTGCTTGCTAAAATGGGTTAAGCTTGGCTTTACACCACTGGGGTTTAAATACAGAAGAGAACAAGGTATCCTGGACAGCATAATCCTACTGCACAAGGGAATACATCCCAGTCTACTCTTCAAAGCTGTGATAAGAAAAGGCCAACAAGTCCAGAAGTGCTAGAATTAAAAGAGGCTACAGTTTTTCACTCTGTAAACACACAAACATCAGTAACATTACACTAGTGCATATGAGGGTCCTCATGTACTTCTCACCTTTCATAATATTGGCAAGATGTTACTAAGTTGCATAAGAGGACTGAAAAAATTGCTTTCCAAGGATGATTAAACAATTCAGTTTTTGCTAGGAAAGAGCATGCTTCAATTGCAAAGTTAAGACACATTAAGAAACTAAATATCCAGCATATTCAATAAAGCTGAGACACTAAAAAGCGCTAAAGCCTAAGAATACACAGTAAAAGTGTGAAATTGCTACACCTCCCAAGAGAAACATCCAGTGCCACAGCTTAGTGACCATTCACCAATTAAACTCAATGCTACAAGTAACTAACTAAGAAATAAAGGGGCTGCACCAGAACACACACAAAATCGTTTCAACTCTGGGTAGTGCAGAACTTTGTGCTTCTCTGCACTTCAGGAGTAACTGTACTCCAGCTGCAAAATACAGCTTGGGGCAAATAAAGCTATGAGTAGCTTTGGGATCTCTTTTCAAAGCAGAGCATGCACTTCAGACAGTTTTCACTTGTTCTCATGTTTTCACTTCCTGTTATGATTTTTTTTAATTACAAGGCACACACCTTAAATTTTTCTAGCTGCCTCACTTTCATAAGAAGATCTTCTATTTCCCCATTCTTTTGCTCTAACATGGACTGTAAACGTTCCAGCTGGTCAAATTCTGCCTGAGAACCTTTCATCTGTAGCAGTGTAGCCATTTGCAGCTGGAAAAAAAGGAAGAAATTAATCTTGACAACAAGTATTAGTGATTGGAAATCCCAGCATCTTACCCAGAACCATTCAGGTACTCAAGCCTTGTACTTCTAATCCTGAATACAGAAGTGCACTGGATGCTTAAACTTGGCCTTGATAACAAAATCATGGCAATTATCATCATAGGCTGACACTAAAAGTCTTCAGGACAGCTGAAAACTTACTAGACAGCTCAGTCCTGAGGGGTCACACCCTCCTCTGTACTGACTAAGGAACCTATATATACACTACCAAGGACACACACAGTGCTCCACATTCCAGCCATAAACACCAAGGCCGTCAGAACCCAACTACAGGCCAGGCTTATTGATCAGAGCTAAAATGCATCTCTCAGGAACGTCGCACTTGGGAAAACCCCCAAATTTCAACCCCCTTTTTTTTCCCCCCACCTCTGATTCTGAGGTATAACACCACCATGTTTGCTTTCAGCAATATTAACCCAAGAATTTCAGCTTTTTCTGCTCCTCCAGTGGAACACATCCCATCAAGCAAAAGAAAACCCTCTCTCATTACAAAGGAGAAGTTTATCAAAGTCTTGCACCTAAAGCAAATTTTTCTGATGGTGTCAACATAATAATGTCATAATACAATGGTCTTAACACATTCAGCTACAAGTGATACATCAGACATTTAAACAACTGGGAAAACAGTAAGGAATAGAGTAAATGAAAGATTTCAAAGGGTATTGGTGAAAACAGGCATTTTTTTCTCAGTGTAGGCAGTATGGATAAGGTAACACTGTGGAACACTGGGAGAAATCACAGGGAAAGGATCAAGGGAGAAAGTAGACTACAGATTGAGAGAGAAAGTGAGAGGAAAGCATTTACCCTATGGAATCTCCTATATCTGCTGCAGGGTACTGATGATCCTGTACCCAAACTAGAGCTCAAGAAAGATTCATTCATCTCCTCACAACTTCTACAGGACATAAGGGAGGCAAAATTCCCCAACCAGACACCTAACCTTGACTCTTTTGCCTCAAAGCCCTCTTGCTAACTATCCCAATGACAAGTTGCAGTTGAGCTACATAAAAACAAAGAATAGAAACATTAAGGAACTGCAAGGGCTGTGAAAAATATACTAGTGGTGGTAAAACTTTCCTAGGGTTACTGTGTCCTTTCTGTTCAGAAGACACATCCCCAGAGCCAGCAGTAAGGAGCACACAGACACACTGTGACAACTGAAGCTACACCAGAGTTTGCTGCACTGCAGGAACCAGCTGTGAGGGGAGGGACCAGCCAAGCACACAGGGAGCTCTAGCTCAGCAGCACAGTGCAGAGGAGCTGAACAGGGATCTAAGGTGGCAGCTTAAGCAAAACAGCCCTCCTAACAAACTATTTCCAATGCTGATATCAGAAGAAATTTTACGAGTACAAATTGAAATGTCAAATAAAAGCACTAAGTAGTAGAACAGGGATATCAATTGGCCTCCATTTTTGGTGAAAATCTTCAGTAATTAGGCGTGTTTCTTACACCATTCAACCAGTATGACTGACTTACACTCATACTACAAGGAGAAAGTTTCTGAACAAAACTGATCCTACCCAATGACTTCACTCAGATCTTGGCTATATCAGTAGGGCTTTTTATTCCCCTTCTCCTTTATAACTATTGTTTCAACTCTTTTCAGCCTACTCCACAAAAGCTAGGGAACACAAACCTGTACTTCCAGTGCAACTCATGATCATCACTCTTGATGTTTAAGCACACTCCTTAAATTGCATGATCAATTATTTGATCAAAATTAAAGGATCCACTTTAGCACTGGAAAAATCAAAATGCCAACATGAAAACAGTTGGCAGCTCTGCAGCATCCCCTTTATATTATCTTGTAAATCAGCTGCTGTCAACACGTTCCCTACAATATTAATCAGCAAGCTCCCATATTACAGTAGTGCAGTCTAAATTAGACAGCTATGACAGAAGTTATGACTTATTCTTGTACCAAAAATAGGGAAAAGCAAGGGAAAAAAACAGGGTAAAGACAAGAAAGGAAGAAGGAGGGAAGGAAAAAAAACCACAACACCAAAACCCCACATTGTAATGGAGGTAAAGGTCTGTCCTTGCCCTTATGTTCATTCCTGACAAGGCCAGTTAATGCACAAACACATGACTCATGTAGGACAAGAATTAGACAAGAAAAAGAAAAAACAATTATCAAGACAAACTGAATGCTGGTTTGACTGACAGGAGCTGTGTTTTACTTTTACCCATTGAACGACTACTGCCCAAGTCTGCAAACATGGTGCCTTGAGTATAACATGGAGGTCTAGGATAAAGTAGGAACACCAGCAGCAATACAAAGATGCTGATGTACCACAGAAGTCAAACAGCACAACATCATCTCACTTGTTTTTCTCCCATTTCCCTCCCCCAGACAACTGCACCACATTTTCCAGATAACAAATCCCCTAGGCTGTGCACTAGAGCAGTGCCCAAGGACAGCCTGTAGTATTACACCAATGGTCATACCTTCATTCTCTGCAATTGTTCTCTAGTGAATGCATGCTGTTTTTGTAGGGACTGATATTTTACTTTCACACTGATCAGCTGTCGTTCCATTTCTGCCCTACGGTCCTCCACCTACAGAATATTGTGAACAATCATTACTGTGAGATTATAACACTTCTTGTCACTTGGATGATGAGCTGTACATGGACATGTTGCCTAGCAATTGGTTTTCAGTCTGAAAACACTGCTTTTCCAGCAACAAATACTTGAAAATACAGGCTTATTGAAAATTCCCCTGGGACAGAAGTGAGTAGACAGTGCTACAGCTGCTGAAGCCCAATCATTAAAGTGCAACAGATTTTTCTTTTGATATCGAAATACAGTAACATTTCATGTGCTTCAGTGTTCCTGTAGAATAGTTTTGTTCATTGGCATCAGAACAAACAGTTTAAAAGAATATGAGCAGTGTACCAACTTCACCCATTTCCTGGGTGTTGTCACAGAACAAAATACCTGCCTATGCATTTAACAGCAGCTGAACTCTTACAGGAAAACTACTCCAAAAACCCTCCCAAATGCTCAAACACCCAGACACTTCCAGCACGTTTGTAAGAAAGTTTCTATCACCATCTTTCAATATTTCACATAATGTCTTCTACATTAAAGAAGGTTTTGCCAGCTGAACAAAACTACTTAAGAGTCAAGATCTGCACACACAAGCACCATGATGAGCTCTCAGTCACAACTTTTGACTTGATAGCCAGGTAACTTTAAGTGATTCCATTAAGTTTATTAACTCCTTAACTTCAAAGAGAGCATAAAAATGGCATTTCATATGTCAGATCAACACTGAAGTCCTATTTGAGGAAGAGAGATACATGCTGGCCAGATCAGGTACAGATACTCTAATATTTTCAATACAGTACAAGAAAGAACACTTCAGTATTTCCTCCTCGCCTGTACGTGTTCTCAGGCCATGTTGTGGCAGAATTGTACCTCAGCAAAGAGAGAATTGCCTTTACTTGTGGGGTCCAAAGACTGCTGCACTGCATGGTCCAGCTGAACCTGGAGCTCCTGGTTAGCTTCACGAGCTTTCTAGAACAGAACAGAGAGGATGTGAACCATTCAAGTATCCAATGCACTGCACACAGCAATTTCATCATCTCCTATACTTTAGCAGACATTATACTGTGCTGCAGTATTTAACTGTACACAAAGTTCTAGTCACTAAGAGACAAATTGATTTCATTTCACTAAAAGGCTTAATATTTCACTGTTCTTCAAGACAAGAGCACAAGTAAAACCTTGAAGGGTAAGCTTTGCTATATATAACTGAGTTAATGGTATGGGACCACAGGCCTTGCTGTGTTAGTCAGTCACAAAGCCTCTACTCTCCAGCACAAGATTTTCCAAGGGATTCAATAGAAAACTAAAACAAAAATGAGAATTGTGCCAGTGAGCTGTGGCAAGGTCACTGAGAGGCAGAACAGTGCTGTGCAAACACTCTCCTTACCATGGCCTGCCCCAAAACAACCCCAATGCAGAGCATTTACCAACAGGCAACACCAAACAGAATCAGTCAACATCCTTCTCTTTCCCCTCCCTCCTCACAACTCCTCAAATCTCCTACTTCAACAAAAAGCTACCACTACAACTTGGGCAATTCTTGGCTTAACTACCAAAGTCAAATAAAACTAAGGTCAAACAAAACTAAGAGAAAAAAATACCTCTAATGCATTACAGTAAGAAACCACTTCTTTTTCCCTCTCTTCTTTCTCCGCCTGTAGGCGCTCCAGCTGGTTCCTTAAGTTACTGTTCATGAGTTCTAGTTGTTCTTTACTGTACTGCAGCTCATTCAGCCTCTCCTCAACACTGGCCTGAACAAAAGAACATGAAATAAAAAGTATTTACAACAACTGAAAGAAAAGCAGGCCCAAGGTAACCAGACACATTTGTCACTAGTGGTTACTTTTAGTATAAAATATTATATTGAAGAAGAGATGGTATTAAAGTCTGTTATTTATTGCTGTGCACATTGAATATATGCCAATCCTAAGGTAGCACTATACAGAAGACACCTAAAAATGAAGTGCAAAATTTGATCTTCAAAGATCTCCATTGCCAGTGGTTCAGTGCTACTCACACACCTTCACGCTTTCCAGCTCAGTGAGCTCTATCTGCAGGTTGAGCATTTCTGAGGACATGGTCTCATGTACACGTTCGGACATCATATGCAGTTCTTCTGATTTGGCAGCAATTATTTCCTTCTGATGGTCCACTTTGTGCCTCAGTTGTTTCTCTGAGAGTCGGGTTTCATCAAGCTCTGCTTTCAGGTTCTCCAGCTTAAAAACAGTTGACACCCAAGTAGGATCATTTTATAATAAATTCTTGAAAAACACACCTCTGACTCTGTTCCAATTACAGAAAATGTCTTAGAAACACCACTTAATATTAAAATCCTAAAAATAAGCATTGCAATTTAATGTAATCAGCAAGTAACAATGCAGATGTTTGTTCAAAACCTAACTCCTATACATTGAAACTATTTATTATTTATTTTTGTAGTTCAGAGTGAAACTTTAAGTTAAATATATAGTATCCAAAATGCTACTAGCAACCTTCTAGCTACATATTAGTTGCCAAACCTTGTTTTTAAGGTCACTGATTTCTTGCCCATAGCTTCTGGCCAGCTGTTCTTTCTGTTTATCCAGCTGCATGTTTTGCTGTTGCTTAAGGGAATCACACTCAAAATTCAAGCTCTCCAACATTCGATTCTTGAGTTCAATTTCTCTCTGCAGAGTGTATTTCTCTTGCTCAAATTTCTGAAAGGAAGAACACACTAGATGTAACAACAATAACACAATCTAGATGTAATAGTCATAAATGCTGAGGGAATGATGTACTAAGTACAAGCTCAGAACCAAGATGTTTGTAGCTCGCTCAATCTTTTGCTGGAGTCCCAGTTAGGGAATAGCCATGTTTTTAAAAAAAAAAAAAGTATAGCTGGTCTAAAATGGTATGATTTCATTGTGCAATATTCTCTTCCTCATGAAACTGTGTATTGCTTTGTACAGAACACGAAATGTGTGGGCATCTTTTCTGCAAGTGTCACAAAGAAATTTAGCAGGAGTTTACACGCACTTTGCATCACCATAGAACCCAATTAGGTTAAAAGCTATTACAGTCCATCAAGTGTTCCCCTGCTGCAGAACAGCTGAGTGCAATGGTTTTTAAAGACAGCTAAATTGTCTGCTGTTTTATAATAAATCCCATCAACCCTTCCAGACTCAAGAATGATTTTTTAAACAGCTTCTCTCTATGCCTGATTGCATGCTTGTTCATTATAAAGGGCAGCTTCGTTTCACCCTTCCATTCAGGCAGCAATTTAAAAAAAAAAAATTATGACAGTGTTGAAAGCAGACATAGTAATAACAAAGCCAAATCAGTCTACAGATCAGGACTTTCCAAAATAAAGTAACTCTTAAAACACAAACCAGAATTAAAAAAGGAACACAGCAAAACTAAAAGCTGTCAGGTGTCAGACTGACCTCTGTGGCCTAGACACAGCTTAGCAAGGACAGGCTTAGCTCTCAAATACACAGGACAGGAGTTTTAAGTCCAAGACAGTGCACAGGACAGGGGTGGGAGTGCACTTCTGGCCAGACCCCAGGAGGACAAAATGCCAGCTGAATATGGCTACACACTTACACAGCAGACTACACAGATGCCTCTGAAGGGCTTTTGTGCCTGCTGGTAGAACTTACTTGTGTTCACAGTAACTGCTTTGGCTCCAAAGAGCAGAACCAGAGATTGCAAAGCTCTAAAGAATCTGTTGGATAACCACAGTTCCCACACCAGATGTTATTCTACTGTGTGAAAGAACACAATTCCTTCCCTCCACCCTTGCCATTTGAGTTACTAATTGATCTCGTTCACACAAGCTCTTAACTTGGCTCCAGCCTCTGACACAGGATTACAACCCATGGGTGCAGCCTGACAGCACAGTCAGTATCTGCCATCCTGGGTTGTCAGCAGGAAAGGATGATCCTGCCCTGCCTTCCTGCACAACCATAAAGAGACCATTTGTCTTCATTTAGTCCATCTGAAGCACAGGCTGGCTGAAAACAAACATGAAAATTAAAGTCTTTATGAAAAGTGGAAGAGATTTTCCTGATTGTAATTGTCTTGAGCAACTACTAAGAAAACTGACTGACTAAATGATACCTCTCTATTTCAGCACTATACTACTCTTTTTCTGAACTGCAAAGAAATGTCTTAATAATTTTATAAACCCCTGGGTATCCGGAAAATTTGATAGCTTCACTGCAGAAGAAATCAATTTTACAGTCTTGCTTCTAGCATTCTTCTCACAGCTTTAAATGATATAAAGCATATAGGGAGAGCACACATGAATGAATAGCTGAACAGAGGCAAAACACATGCTCTGAAACAAATTCACTGTAGCATTTAGCATTCATTTTACATTAAAGGCAATTAGTCCTACATGGGACTGAACACTTGATGCATAATTAGCTATGAAACCCTGTCCCACTTAGATACAATTATGCTCAGTGTCTTACAGCAGAGAAAAAAGCCCTCTCCACAAATTCTTAGAGGTTTATTAACATTAATGCAGACTCTAAAAGGCAATTAAAACACCTGTGCCATTCAGAAAACACTGAAATAAAGCAAGGTTTAGTTTTAAGCTCTGAGTACATAGAGCTGCCATCACCTCAGTCTTCTCAGTGAGCTCCCGGCGTGTTTGATCCAGCTGGTTTTGCACTTCACTCTGGGACTCCAGTAAATGCAAGCCATACTGGGCTGCCTTTCTCCTCTCATTCTCTGCCTCCTTGAGCTGCTGTTTCAGACTCAAAATGGTGTCTGTCTCCATTTCCCTTCCTTCTGTCACTTAAACACAGCAAACACAAAATTATTAAAAAGTACACTGCAGTAAGTTACAGTAGATATCTGAAAGAAGTTACCAGATTGCCTTTCTTAACCAGCATACAAGGATATATTTTGTGCATTAATACAAGACAATAAAAAAGACAACTCGCTAATAGGCGTGTGAAGAGTAAAATAATAGCTATTTCTTCATGAACTTGGTTAATGTCTTATTTTTGATTATGCCTTAAGTCAAAGCACGCAGCAAAAGCACTCCTGTGTTCCCAGTTTCCTCACACAGCAGAACCAGAGTTATTCCAGTACAGAGCTCTCTTGCCAAGCACAAGGTGAGGAAATAACCTTATAAAAACACTTTTATGCACATGGCTGGCAGTATTTTCTTTGCATTACAAATCAAGCCCCAGCAAGTAAAGCATTTCTTGTGTACACAAATAACACTTAAGATTCACGTAGGCAGCTGTATTAGCAGGACAGTTGACTCCTAATAACATTATGGGGGATATAGGAACAGATAAAGGTAGTTGAAGGGAAGAGTCAAAAATAGAAACCCTGTTAAAACGTATGGAATTATAACAGAGGAACTTGCATTTATTTAAGTGCTCAATACAGTCTTTAATTACTGTTTATTACTTTCAAATGTAGTTGCTGCAGGCAGTCTATTTGTTAATAACCATCTCCTTGTCAGCTCTTTCAGAAAGTTCATCCATTTCCAGCTTCACAGTCTAACAGAACACACAAGGTGAATTTTGCAAAAAGCTAGTCAAAGTAAATCCAGCAAATCAAATAATTTAAAAATAAAAATCCAGTCAAATAAACTCAAATTAACCCAATTAAGCTCGTGTGACTGCTTGCTCCCAAATCTATTAAATCAGCATGCTGAAAAAGAATCCTATTAAGAGAGAAAATGCTAAGCAACTTGGGCTTCTGAGCAACATATGCCAAGAGTTCTCTCAGAAAGTAGGAGGCAATGACAAACAAACAAAACAAAAAAAATAAATCTGCAATTGATTTTTCAAAGCCAGGACTTAAAATTGTTTTAGAATTTCAGGATTAAATTCTTTATTGGAGATGTAACTCTGACTTTTTGTTTTCACACACTCAATTTACTTGTTGCCATTTCTTACAGACACTTATATTATGCTTATGAATGTTGTGATATTCAGCTGTCACTTTTTTTTTTTGCTAGTTTTTATTCAACAAGGAAAACTCCTTGTGGAGTTACCCAGCTTCCACTACAAGAAAAAGAAATAATTAAAACGCAAAAGTCCATCATGCCAAAGCCTTGCCAGTTCCTTTCTGGGGCACGAGATAGAAATGATCAAATCCTGATTTTTGCATTTTCTCCTCACTTGTTGCTATCCAGGTTTAATACCTACAGAGACTTCAGCCAGCCAGGCTCTGAAACTTCAGTTTTTACATGTAACCATTGCAATGTTTGAAATATTAGTTTTGCACACTTATGCCAGTGAAAGACAGGAATTTTGCAAACTTATAACTAAGAATGAAGCTAGTGCAAGGAGAGATACACCATGTATAATTTAATAACTAAATATTTAATGTAGGCTGTGGCAATAGAAGCATATAAGCAACACTCCTGGCTTGCAATTCCATCAGGAAAGAGGATGAATGAATCCTTGCTCACTTACAGAAACAGAATTTTAAAGATAGCTTTATTTTCTGATCCAACAACAGCACAGAGACAACACAGCCATTTGACTGCTCTTAGCTTACTGAATTAAATTAGTACCATGCTTAGCTCACCTTCAGAAGTCCATTGTAGTCTTCCCTGACTTTATTCTTGCACTCCACCTTTAGAAGAAAATCAAAGCAACAGTTGTTTAGAGATTGAGTCTAAGCGGCCATTCCAGCACAGAACTGCAGAGCAGCCTCTGCTCAGCACAGGCTTAACCCTCATGGATATGCAGATCACAAGCTAAACCCCATAGAAATGCAAATCTTATTCCAACCCTGGTCAGGCAGCTGTCAGAGAGTTTAGAAACAGCCAGATCAGGCCCTGCTGCCAAAGGATGGATGCTCCGAAATTGGGGCACCTGAACAGGCGACACCCAGGTCACCTTCTTGCACACGTGGAGTTTTCAAGGGTTGGGCAGGGATTTTTGTCTCACTCTTTCTTAATTCTTCAGTCTCTTTTGTATTTCTCCTTCAGTTTCACACACAAGACCTTTGAGATTTTAATAAATCATTTACTGGTTAATATTTTAAAAAAAAAAAATCTCGTGGGGTTGTTTTTTGCTTTGTTTTGGTTTGGCTTTTCTATTTTTTTTTATTTTATAATAAATAGCTTTTCTATTCACACATTCCTTGCTGACTATTGGGAAAACAGCAAGTATGCCTTTTGGAACACAGACACTCTCAACATTCAATTGTCAGTTCCAGATGCAGCTTGTCTAATCTAATTCCAAGTAGTTTTGCTCATAAAGTTGTATTGTTGTTTAGGAAATAACTGCTTGCAATTTAATGTTATACATGAGGCTAAGTAAATTGCCTTAAAAATAATGTCTTGAGAGCAATTAAAGAGGCAGCAAGGTGAGCAGGTAGGAGGCAAAATAATGGTAGAATAAATCCAGAGTGATCTCTAAGAGTTACAAGAGAGTTCCTCGCTTTTGGCTAATTATCTTAAACCATTTGACGATCAGTTCTCAGCTGAGGGCTGCACACCTCAGTTATTGAGCCATCCAAACACTCCTTCACACAAACAGTAGGGTAGGAGATGAAAAGGCACTCTCCTGGCAGGCAGGCAGGCAGGCTTCCTTCTCCCACTCACTGAAGTTCTGGCTAAAGTGCTGCTCACAAGGGCTCTGGAGCAGCTGCCTGTGCTCTCATCCCTCCAGAAGCACCTGCACAGCCCTCTGCTCACTGACACAATTAGCAAGGGTTTTCTCTGCCTTACCCCAGGTATTCCCTCGACAATTCCATTTCATTACTTACACCAGAAGTCCCTTTTCTTCCCCTGCCACACTGGCCCCTCAAGCTGAAACACTCTCAGGGATAATCACCTTCCAAAAAACACCTTCTTGGTGGGGGGAAGTACTGCAGACCCTATCTGTACACAGAAGAGAGCATATTGGCTCCTATATTATATCCTACATGCATATTTTACCCTATATTCCATCCTACATACATATTACATACTACATATATATTTTACCACATACTACACTCTCCACACATACTACACCCTATACTATAGATATTCTACACGTGTAAATACATACACATATATACGTATACCCATATACATACATAACACACACAAAGATATATATACATGCATACACATATACACACACATACACATATATACATATATATAACGCAGAAAAACGACACTACAGCCCCATCTTTGAGCCCGCGGGCAGGCCAGCAGCGAGCTCTGGCAGTGCCCAGGGCCATGTCACCTCAGCTTTGCCCTTCCGGACCGACCCCACCACAAACGGCCCACCGGGGCGGGTTGCCCCCACTCCACGGGGGGCCGTGGGGCAGCAGGGCACCCTCGCCGCCCCGAGGAGCAGGGGTGAGGAGCAGGAGCACAGCAGCAGTACGAGGCCGTAGGAACAGCACATCCCCTCCCTCCCGCGCCCCCCTCACCGCCCGCACTGCCGGCCCGCGCCGCTTCCGCCGTTCAAATCCCCTCCGCGCCGCTCGGCAAATCTCGCGAGAGCCGCGCGCGCCGGCCCCGCCCCTGTCCGCGCGTGCGCACGGGGGAGGGGAGGGGGATTGGAGTGTGTGAGGGGAGTGAGGGGCGGTCGGTGTGAGGGCTCTTGTGTGAGGGGAGTGAAGGGGGAATGGAGCGAGAGGGAATTGGGAATTGTGTGGTGGCCGTGAGGGAGATTGGCGTGTGTGAGGGGAGAGAGGGGGGAATGGTGTGAGAGGGAAGTGTGTGAGAGCCGTGAGAGGGAATCGTGTGAGAGGGAATTGTGTGAGAGCCGTGAGAGGAATTTTGTGAGGGGATTGAACTGTGTTAGAGCCATGGCGGGTGAATAGTGTGAGACATGTGAGGGGAGATTGTGTGAGAGCCGTGAGGGGAATGTTTTGTGACACCCTTGAGGGGTTCTGTGTGACACCCTGAGGGGGAATTGTGTGACACCCTGAGGGGTTCTGTGTGAGGGCGTTGTGTGCCCAAAGCTGTGCAGCCCTCCCGGGTCTGTCTGGATGCCTTGGCGTGGCCTTGGCCGCCTCGTGTATTGGTGTTAATTGCCGCAGTGCTGTCCCAAACACAGCAGCTCTCACACCGAGTTTGGTGTGTTTTGTCCCCGACTGTGCCAGGCAGAGGGCTGGGGCCCAACCCATTCGATATCAAGAGTAACACTGAGCAACTCACACAGCATCTACAGAGAGCCTGATCTGCTGATCCCTCTGTGCCATTAAATACCCCTGGTATGACTCTTTTGCACAGCACCATGTTCATGTTTTCCTCAACAGCAAGGTTTCATTTGTGTGAATTCTGGGGTGTGAGGGTTGGAAGGGGTAGTAAAGGAGGGTGACCTTCATGATCTGACTCCTCTTGTATTCATTAAACAGGTCGCTGTGTTAAGCCTTCCCCAGTGGAAGGGGGTTTGCGGAGAGCCCATAGGAGATTTTCCAGAAAGGGAATGCTGTAATAAGGCTCCAGCACTGCAGCCATACCCAGCCAGAGCACAGGGCACTGGAGGTGTGAAGGACATGCTTGGCTTCCAGAGTCACCTCACTCAGAGGCAACACACGAAGTAAGCAATGAGAGCCAAAATGTACAGTGCTAGGTATTATCTAGGAAGCCTGCAAAGCACAGGGGCAATCAGCTCCTCATGCACTATCCTACAGGAGAGATTTTGGAGTGGTGACACTGCAAGTGTCTGGTCTATCCCACTGCCTGCTGCCCTCATGAAGGAAATGCCTTTCCTGCCAAGGCTGCTCCTGAGGGGTTTCACAACCTGCTTGTTGAGCTAAACCTTCCCTTGGGTTCTGTGCAGCATTGCTGTCCAAGCTACACAGAGAGTTAGAGTGTTCCTAACATGGAATCACAAAATGTGCTGAGTGGCCAGGGACCCACAAGGAGCATCCAGTCCAGGTCCTGACCCTGCACAGACACCCCTACAATCCCACCCTGTCCCACAGACTGTTGTCCAAACACTCCTGGAGCTCTGGCAGCCTTGGGGCTGTGCCCACTGCCCTGGAGAGCCTGTTCAGTGCCCACCACCCTCTGGGGAAAGAACCTTTTGCTGAGATCCAACCTAACCCTGCCTTGCCACGGCTTCCTGCTGCCAGCTAACCTTCTAACTTGTTACTTGTCTCCCTAGCTTGCTCTGGTTTCTACTCATCTTCACTTCATGCTCCAGGGAGGGATTTCATAGTGTTGAATGGTACAGTATTTATAGATTTCCTAAGCCAGTGAAGATCTGAGTGATATCCACACTGATGAAAAACAAAATTCATCAGCAGGAGTGTTTCACCATGCACTCTTGATGGTTTTTTGAGAGTCCAGGCACAGGTGTCTATGTACCATTTTATTCTGCCCCAGAAAAAAACCTCAGTAATTTTTTCCTTTTAAGCAGTGGTTAATTTTTTAATCTGTTCTGCAAGATTCATGTATTTTATTATTTATTTGATGTAACATCCTTAACAAAAGCCACTGCACAGAAACCTATGATAGCAAATTCTGCCTTTAAAGAAATGCTTCAAGTAATGCAAGATTAAATTCCAACAACAGGCTGTAAGTAGATGCAAGGATAACAATCCTATTTGGAGCAACTGGGACAGAAATAGATTTCTTAAGAAAAAAAGGGCTTGGAAAATAAGCACATAGTGTAAAATTTGACAGAGGGAGCCAACAAAACACTACTACTACTACTATCAAAATGATAGTACTCCTACTGTTCTATCAAAATGTGAGTCTGGATTTTGTCAATAGAAATGGGATTAAAAATTAAATACGGAACAGTCTAGACAGGCAAGAAAAGCAAGTTGATTAAACCAGGGACAGGAAACGAGACAATCCTGTTCTAATCCTGATTCTGCTGTGTTCACTGTGTGATTAACCACTCCAAATACCCACAGCTAAACCCCCTTGTTTTAAAATAAGGATAACAGTGACTTAATTAACAAATCCATATCATTCTCATGACAGTTAGTGAGTACATTTTGGGAAAAAGTAAAATACGTTGTAAATGATAAGGATTAACATGATTCCTTCACCCTCATACCATGCTAAATTATAAAAGAGTTAAAACAGCTGCTGTTCCTCCCTCTGGTTCCACAGTCACGTATGACAGGTGATGTTTAATACATGAAATATTTTAGCAAACTCCATAATATTTTTCTGAGCTAAAAATTTCCATTTCTGCCTTAAAACAGTTAGAAGCTTAGATGCAAAGTGAGTAATTCATTATTTTAAACATGCCATTATTTTCAGATCTGTTCTCTTTCCCTTGCTGAACTGGCTCTCACTAGGACACTGTTTTACAGGCCACATCTACAACTTGTAAAATCCATGCATGGGTTTTTAATAAGCTGGGAGCAATTTGTCAAGTGTCACAGTGCTACAGGATCATTCCCTGGTTATTACAATGTCTAATTCTAATTTATCCTTGGCTTTGAAGCTGGATTGCACTTTGAGAGGTTGTAGAAAAGCATAGAATGACAAGGGCATTGTGGCCATTGTTTGTGGTAAATATGGGTTTATGGAAACAAATACTTTTGTCCTGCTTCTCTCTATAAAGACTGCCATTGTGCATGTTTCTTTTCAGCTTAGGTTGTACTTAGTCCCTACTTTGCCACTGTAACTATATACTTGCTCTTAGAAACTTTTCTCCTGCTTATGACCTCAGTAACAACCATTGCCCTATAGAGGTTCTACAAATCCAGCAGTTACTGAAGCATAAAGCATTTAGTTTGTATACTTTTGTTTACTGGCATTTTATATCACTAAACAATTAAATCTATGCACTGCTGACCCTGTGTAAAATGGAAATCCATGTTTTGTGAGTCTTGTCTAGTCCAGCAGGCAAGAATTCCACATAAGTAAGGGAGTAATTGCACAAGTAAACGTGTTGGGACTGTTTTTCCCCTGAGCAAGAGGCTTGTTGTCTTTATCTAAATAAAAACAAATGAATTAAAAAGCCCTCTTAGTCTTTCCCTGCTAATTGCAAGTGAGTACCAGCAGCCTGTTGAGAAGTGCTGATTAGTAGGTGTCACTCTGACCCAACAGACTCAGGGTTCATTATAATAAAAACTTACTGAAACATTAAATTGTGTTTTGCTTGTTTGTAATTTTCTGCACGTTCATGCTCTTCATTATTTAAGAACACTTACTGTTGCACAATATAAAGCCATCTTACTTTATACGCCAGTGCAGCTTTGTAAAAATGCAGATTTTTGGTGAGCATGGAACTGTTCTGCTCTCTTGAGATGGGACACTTTCGCTTCCATTCCATAGGATCCAGAGGACTATAAGTTTTAATTTATTCCTGTGAATTCCAAGAGCAGCAATACCAAGGCTGGAGTTGTTCTGCAAGGAACTCAAGTAGCTCAGTAATTACAGCAACAGATTGAGGGCCAGTAACTGTTTCTAATCCTCTCTGAACTATTAGAGACTGACCTCATCCAAATCACCTCATCTCTCTATTTTGGTCATCTGAGCAGAACCCGTCTTTGATTGGTGATTTTCTTACCAATCTAACCTTAAATGGCCCTCTGTGGCTGCCCGGGATTACTCGGCAAATCTGTCACTGAGCTGGGAGTCTCTTCCCAATGCACACTCTCGTGTTTGGAACTCCCTTATCAAAACTTTCCTTTACTTTTAGTTAGATTGCTTACATTTTTTTACTGCTTGCTTGTTTGAATGGGTCACGAGCCTCACAAAGACTTTTCTCGATTTATGTAATCAAGGAGTCCAGTTATGAAAACATACTTTCTTCAGGATATAAATTCAAAGCAAAGTTATGGTGGAAATTTGCATTAGGACCCAGTTAGCATCTCGTAGATTATATTTCCCTTTGATCTTGATTTTCTTTTCTTTTTATTTCTTTTTTTAATTTTTTTAATTATTTTTTAAATATGATATGAAATTAGGTGAGTTTTTTGCCTTTCCCCCCCCTCCACAACTGCAAGATTTTGCTCAAAGCAACAACAGCAACACAAGTTTTACGATAATAAATTCAGGGGGCTGACTTGCTGTTTGTTTATACCTGGTAACTCCAGGGATCAGTCAGTCCCAGAACAAGGTTACCCGATCAATATGTAACAGAACCTGGACTGTACTCTAATTGCTTTGACCTTTTCTTTCTTTAGGCAGTGCCTTGATAAGTCCTTAGGACTTCTCACCCAGTATAAATGCAGATATCCATTATTACCACTCAGCAATTTACTGGTGGATCACAGTCCCCACTGCTTTTCCCCCTGCATTATGACTTTAGTCAGTTGACACAAGTTTCCACTCAATTTATTGCACTGATATATAGAGTTAATTCAGTATTTTAATGCTACTCTCCTCTTCAGAAGGAAAACATTTTGGAAACAGCACTAAGAACTTAAACCCCTCCCATTTTGTGCTACCAAAATATACATACAGACATCGTCATTAACACTTCTACACGCACAACCCAAGCAGGTTATTCCTTATAAACTATTGTGCCTTGTAGGGGGTTTTTAATATGCTCACTAAGAGCAGAGCTTCCCTAACTCTGCCACCTCCTTTCAGCATTGGTTCTGCCATAGTAAATTATCCAGCCACTGTGGAATTCCCATATTCCGAGTTTTAATTCCCTGGAATTGCCGCACTCCAGGTTTTTATTCCCTGGGAATTGCCGGGTCTGATGGTGCTCCAGCACCACCTGCCGGCCGTGCCTGGCCATTGCAGCTCCTGTGCCACCGGTGAATCCAGGCATCAGGGACAGCTATTAAACATTAACGAGAAACGTTTATTTCATTAATTAGTGTACCTTCCGGTTTATAAAAGCTGTGTTTCAAATCGTATTTCACGACTGCAGGGTTTGTGGGGTTTTGTTTTTTTCCAATAAACAGTTGGGCAGAGTAATTGTCTTTAATTTTAATTGAATTTAATGTCATACAGGTCATCAGCTGCATTCTGATGATAATTTTAGCACCGTTACTCCGCATTTCTAGTCAAATGGAGTAAAAAGGTTAGTCAGCTCTGCCAGCTGGAGGTCATTAGCTTTTTCACCATCAAAATCAATTCAGCTTTCACCTGGATCTCATTTCAGGCCTGCTATAAAAGATCTTGACTTCCTCTACAGATAGGGTAGTTTTTGTGTGCTCTGTGGGTTAGTGTGAAGTTTATATATCTATATCTGCATACCTATATATGTATATATATATGTGTAGTGGTTTATTTGTATGAAAGAGATTAAGATGTGAACTTTTCCTTGTTTTACTCATTTTTAAACAGGAGTTTAAAATATGAATTTGTTATGAACCTTTATTTAATCAGTTGCTTATCTATCAAGTAGTTCTGAAAGTGCTAGCTAGTGCTTATGTATCTCTAGCATCTACAACAATCAAGAAGAATCAAATAAAGAAAAATCAGGTGTGGTAAGTTATTTATAAGAGCTGCATTTCGGTACAAAAATGTCTGACTCAGGAAGTATATTTTACTTTCAATGCCAGTTTTTACTCAAAGATTGTGTTGTGAGTTGTTGAAGATTGTCCCTAAAAAGTCTGCATTAAGCTCTAAATGTGATCCCATGTGATGCTTAAAACTGGTGTTGCAAACTCTGAGATGCAGATAACTTATAATTGTCCTATATGGGTATGCATGAAGTATAGTCATATTTTCATTGATTGAGCTCCTTTGCACTGCTGAAACTCCAAGTTTAAACTGCAAAATCCTCTGGGGATTAGAATTTGGAAACACTGGGTTTTTTTTACAAGTTTACCTGTGTATGTTTATCCTAGTTTATAACAAGGAAGAAGAATGTATTGAGCTGTAGTAGTTTAGCTTTGTTTCATTCCAGGCTTTCCATTCTTCAGACTTCTTTTAACTGATGTTTTATTGTGTCAAATACTTGTGATTTTACATTTCTTGCCAGCTCCTGTCCCCTTTCAACCCCCATAAAAGGTGAACTCAAACACTTTATTAGATTAAACTAGTGGATGTTTTGTGATTTTTAGAAAATTTTACCTGGCATTGTTTGGGACTAAGCCCTTCTCTTCTGATTGTGGAGCTGTAGAACATGACATGGGACCATGTGAATTAGCCAGGAACTGATGATTTAGGATTTGACCAAATTAACATATCTGATATCTGCTTATATAAAGAAATAACAAACTGAAAATCTGGCTTTGAGGGGGATTTGAGTCCTTTATACACTGATTTTGTTTTCAGCTGCCTGGTTGCCTGCCAGTTTATGGGAGTAGCATCAACCACAGCAAGGCTGAAGTGGCTGGACCTCTTGAAGTCTTCCCAGCAAGCAGATATATTTGCTAAAACTTCTGGAGAAGGTTTGTAAGAAACCAAACAAACCCTAATCTTTTTGTGGTTGCTTGGATTTTTTTTCCTTAGTGTAATTGTTTTCTCTTTTATACTTAATTTTGAAAACAATATGAGAAATAAAAGCAATGGAATAAGCATGATTGAGTAAAATGGGGTAATTTGGAGAGATGAAACAGAAGGGTCTAATCACTTGAATGTGTTCTTTGTTCTTTCTATTTGCTTAGCCTGGTAAAATATTCTGACATTTAGAATCCCAGCTTCATTTGCTATGTAATTATACTAATTAATAGCTTTGCTGCAGATCAACAGCTTAGAGCCTAGTTTTAATTCTAAAATTCTAAATGCAGTTGGCTTTTATTTTGTTGTTAAATATTCATGCTGCATCTCAACTTATAAAGCCATTCAATTTTGAGTGCAAGATCTCACAAAATGCCTCAGTGAAGATGGCCTGAAACTATATTTACTGCTTTGTGTTAACGATTATGATGTCTTTTGTAATATAATTAATGTGTTTTCACAAACTGTGCTACTTAATGGCTTGAAAGGTGTGCTGCAAAAAAGCATTTAGTGTGAAGGAGTGACTCAGCCAAACTCAGCCCAGATCATCTACTCAGACTTAAGGGGATTCATCTGAGGTTTAGAAGTCTCAAAGTCCCTCTTGAGCAAACCATTATCACTCTATACCAATCCTGCTAAAATATCAAGTTACACATATATTCTTGCCTAAGTCTTGGGAATTGAGTAGTAGAAAAAGTCAGTGTGAATTTGGGCAAATTCCCATAGAATATCTCAGAAACAATGACTTGTAAATGCTTCTTTCTGAGGAGAAATGCAAGGGGCTCTGAGCACTGAACCACTTTTCTGAAAATATATAACTCCTTTCTAGGGATTAACTCAGCATTAGGAAAAGCAGAATAATTAGTTTGTTTAGCACTAGGGGCCAATTTTTGGTGGACTGAGTCTGCCCCATTAGAGAAGCCTTAAGACAAATTACTGGGGTGCTATTTGCTGCTAATTAACACAGTTTGAAGGGAAGCAATACTTCTACCTCCGAGATCCTTACTAATGAAGAGCAAGGTGAAAGAGTAGTTAAAACATAAATGAACACAATAGCAAAAGGAAGTGAGAATTTAGTGACTCTTCTGGGTTCTCCTATACTCCTTGAAAAGGAGTGTACTCTGCAGCTGGGAAATAGTACTATCAAAAGGTTGATTTCAACTCTATTTCCTTGTGTTTTTATTGCTCTTGGAATGTTTGTTTTTCTTATATTTTCGTCTTGGATAGTACCAAGTTAAAAAAAGCATATTCATGTATTTTGAAGCTACTTGTTAAACTTTTTAATGGTCTTGGCAGACCCTACAAATGTGGTGACAGGCATTGCCCACTTTCTCAGGTGGTTAAAATCAAGCACTGAAGTTGCCTTTTCAAGTGTAATTAAGCAGCACAATGAAAAGCTTGTGGCTATTTCATCTTTTGCAACAATTAGTATATTACTCCTGCATTTGATATGTATATAAAACTTGAACTTGTAATTAGGAGAAATGTTTATGTATGTGTTCATTAAGTAACTGTTTATTTTTTATCATAACAATGAGAACATAGTTAACTTCTGTTAGGCATTTGAGGTCAAATGATCTTGATTTTAATTGTTAACAGGCTTTTTTTTTCACACTGATTATATCAAAGCATAGCAATTTTAAGATTGCAATAAGCCTCCTTTTTTCCTGTGGTGTGCAGAATGCCTCTGTAATGTCCCAGGATCTGTTTCAAATTGTGTGTGCTGATTTGAGTAGCTGGGATTTGGCTTTGGCTTAAATGATCTTATTTAGATGAGTAATAGGATTTAGGAAATACATCTGAAAAGAGCAGTTGTGATGAACCACTGGATGTCACTGTCTTTCTCCAAGTGCAAAGATCATGGGGTTTTTTTGTACCGTGATAAAGATTGGCAAGTGCTGCTTTTGACTTTTCTCCTAGGCATGGCTTGACATCTGAAGGGTTAACAATGTCTCCAGACAGGGTGTTTCAGCTGGCAGAGTGGCATGGAACTGGTCATATTGTCTGACATGCCCAGTGTAGGGAGCTTGGGTAGGAAATGAGTGCAGGGAGAGTATTGGACTGCTGATCTGGGCCTTGGCTTTACCCCTCCATTGCTTAGAGTAATCTAAAATTAGAATACAAGTACCACTCTGCTTCAGCCTTTGTCTCTCCTGTAAACATTTTATCATTGCCATAGTTTTGTGTATCTGTTTGTGAGGTTTACATTTGTATTTAGTTGCAGTTGTAATCTCAGTATCTTGGTGTTTGTTGTACTTGGGGTGCTATTTAAAGGAACTGGTCTTATGACAGGTTTGCTTTGCCTTTAGCCTTTATTTCATTGTATTTTATTATTCAAGCTTGAATGCCTTTGCAGTTCTGTGCTACTCTGTTTTCAGTAACTTCAGGGGGAAGTTCCTGGGAATGAAGTCCTTCATAGACAGACCACTGACACAAATGAAATTAAACCTTGTTTCTTTTTGAAAAAAGTGCTTATAAACAAAAAAGTAACCTGTTTGGTTGTACAAAAATGCCACCTGAAGTATTATTATACTTTAGATGCAATTAAGACAGATGTAATAATGAAAAAGCATCAAATGTGCCATTATTTTGCAGCACAGTGTGTTATTTATACAGCATGCTGAGGCAGATGTGCTTCCCCAATTAACTGAAGTCCAGCATGGTTTGGACCTCAAGTCAAAGGCAGTGTTTGTTGTCCCTTGTGCCTCTGCTATGAAAATATAGCGAGGTAGATCAGTTGAACTGGTACCATTTCTTCCTGAATCTGTTTGTGTTTATCTTTTCAGTGGCTTCCATGTCACTTCCAGCTGTGCTTTTCCTTCTGTGTGGCTCTTGGAGTCTCGTACATGTTCTCAAAACACTCCTTAGCTGCACTGCTTGGGATGTGCCCTTGTCCAGCTCTACAGCTGCTTGGTTTCATGGAATTTGCAGGCTTGGTTTTCTTCCTGGTCTGCCAGATTAGCTTTAATCATGCCACAGTGTTGGTTTCTGTGTAACTGTACTGGCTCCTTTCTGGTCGAATGACTGAATGTGAAGATCATGAGATTTTCTGGATCGTTCCTTCTTAAGCTGCACCTTCACTGCTGTATCACTTCCCATGAGTCAATTAATCAAGTACCTAAATCAGAATACAGTGCAAGCTGTTGGTTTTAACAATAAATAATTATATACCATATAAATTTATCAAGCCTTTTTCCTTTGACTTTTATATTCTACCAGTGTTTTAAGTGAATTAACCTTCAACAATGGAGAGTCAAAGGTGTTGTGAGTTGATGTGTAAGTATTTTGTGTGAGCTGAGTAATGCATTGTTTGGTGCTCAGAGTTTAGGTGTGTAATCAGACAGTGTATCTACCTATTCCAAAATACCTTCTCAGACTAAGCTGATCTTTCTGATCTGCCTTGGAGCTGCAAGAGGAGATGAAAAAGAAGGGAAAAGAGAGGAATAAAGTGCACCTTGTATAAAAGCAACAATTGCTACTTTTTATTATCTTACAAATAGTATTGTATAGCAAAGCCAACTCTTGTGGGAAGTAAGGCCCTTGTGTTGCCTTGAGTTCTGTTGAGTGATGTAAAGTGGTATGGCTCTTTTAGTTGCATAATTAATTAGAAGCCAAGGTTATCCAAATCAAGGATGTAATGCTTTAGTCTTTGCAGACATTAAGCTGGGTCTTCAGTATCCATATCTTGTGGATTTAAGCTGTGTTTAGATGTTTTTGAGGTTTACTACCTCCTAAAGTATTTTTCTCTGAAGCAGCATAGCCTTATGTCCAAAGTTCTACTGGAGCTGGTTTTAATCTAGACTTGTTGTTAGACTGTTCCAAAAAAGCTACTCTATGCCAAAAGTAGTGGTTATTCTAAATGATGTCATGATTTTATTGGTATGTAAATGTGCTTCTAAAAGGTATATTTAGAAAAGGCATATTTGTATCAGGCAGGTACAGCTGCTGCACTTGGAAACTTAAGTCTTCATTGCTTCTTTGGGTTGCAGTGCTGTTGAATGCTGTGCACTGGTTTTGAAAGCAAAAACTAATTAAACCCAGATGTAAAAAGTCATCAATTGCCAGGTTTAGAGGAAGAGATGATTCATTTGGCTCCTTCCAGTGCCCAACCTGGGAGCTGCTCATCAAAAAGCTCCCATCATTTTTGGGCAGGGAGGGGAAGTCTGCAAGTTGTTTAATTAATTACAGCAGACATTCATTACCTAATGTCTTGTTCTGAGGTTGGCTTTTTGACACATTTTGCAGTTTTTAACATAATTTTTGAGGCATAGAGTTGACAACATTCATTTACTTAATCAGTTCAATAGCAAGGCAGTGTGACTTTGCAGTACTGCAACCCGTTATTTAGTTATTTGCTATTCCCAGCTCTTCTGGCCTTGACTGCAAGACTTTCACAACCTGTTTTTGAGAACAAAAGCTTGTTGCAAATCCTCTGTATTTCTGTGACTCTCTGCTCTGGTGCTCCAGTTTACTATTTGAGCCATATTGGTACTCAGTGATGCAGGAAATGTGAGGCCTGAAGAAACAGATGCTTCTTAGTTCTTTTTACTCCAACTTCTAACAGGAAAATTCAGTCCAGGGTTTATCGATTATTTCAGGCTCTCTTGCATTAGATTTTGAACAATAGCTCCCTGCTATTGCCATAATTCTGGAAGATGGACAGCCTAATTTGAGCTTTCTGAGCTTAATTATATCACTAGATATGATCCTAAAATTAAATACTTGTCTGTCTTATGCCTGTTCTCAATGTAGTGTAGTCTTATGGTTCCAAGGTTTTCTAATGCTGCTGATTAGCTGGACCATAAATGAAAAGTATAATGAAGGTTGAACTTGAATTCAAAAGTTTTTCAGCACAAATTGACTCATATTAGTTCATAGCTCTTTTTCTCTGTGTGAAATTAGCCACATTTTTTAGCTCTAGAAACCTGAACTAGAAGAGTCATTGTGCTTAGTGCTGGCTCGAATTATGGGAGTCGTGGCTCTACGAACAGTGATGAGATTTAACAGTTGCTCAGCTGAGCATTGCTTTATTTTCTATAGTGAGGGGATGGGATGGGTCTGTGCTTTCCTTGTAAAGCTTTCACTAAGTTCTTGGGTATCTTATTCCCATTTTTGTCCTCTCACATTACATGAGTACAATACCAATTAGAAGAATAGCATAAATTTCCTAACTTGTAGGTCCCACCTTAAATTTAAGAGCTCCCTGATCTTAGATCATTCATGAGGTACTCTTGAAATTTGTGTTATATATATGTTTTAACTTCTAGCAGAAACTGTTTTGGCTATTGCTTCCCAGTTGGAGAAAGCAAGCCCCAATTAAGGCTTTTCCTTAGGCAAACTTTTAATATGATGGGCGGAGCAGGAAGACTCATCCACTGAGTCAGTTGTTTACCACAAGTTTTATTTTATTTGAGAGCACTCCTGCTGACTCCTTATACACCTTTATAATGATAGTTACTTTATTGCTGCTTTTCCTTCAGGGGAAGAGAATCAAATGTGCTTAATTTTCAGGCAGAAAACTGGCAAAAGTTGATGTAATTAATACTCCTTCCAACAGAATATGAATTGGAGCACATTGGGTTTAATCTCTTTGGCTGGCACCTTCAAACAAGTGAAGTGTGTGAAAGAGTTGCATGTTGAACACCTGCCTCTCCTCAGCAGTCCTGAAGATCTCAGCCTTTAGTAGAGTCACATCCTGGCACAACTTGTCTGCCAGGCAATTTATTGTTTTCTGATTTAATTTTTTTTAAATTTTTTAGCCCATTATGTGCAACTAACATCCAGCACAGAACTTGCACTATGTCTTAGAGCTGCCTCCTCCTTTGTCCTTGCATGTAGTCATCTTGCTTCTGGACTTCCAGGTGAGTGAAGCAAGTTTAAAAAGTACAACAGGGGAAGCAGCTAGTAGGAGCTGACAGGGTTTGACTTCATTAGAAACAAGGTTTTGTTTTTCCTGGGGATAAACTGCAGAGCAGAGGGACCTGAGAGGTCCTTAACATAGCAGACTTTCAGTGAAAGGTGTGCAGGTTATCAGTAATTGGTTTATAGTGGAGAATGAATGAGAGGAGAACTTCTATTTAAGTTACCATTCATAACTTGATATGGGTTTTTTAGGTACAGAACCTTCTGTTGCTTTAACACAGGTCTCAACAGGCAGTTATTTGGAATAATGAAGTTATACTTTGTTTTGTAGGCATTTGAGATATGACTTGGAATGACTGCAATGCATGTATAGGTGTGGATTAACTTTAATACTAAACTGAAAACATTGTGCTTACACTGAGTACCAAACCTGTTTTGACAAACCTACTTATTAATACTTTTAATAGCTTCTTGATGTATTTGTCCTCAGTCATGTTGTGCTACCAAAGGTTAGCAGAGAGCTGTGGTTATGAAGGGAGGTGTAGTTATGTGCAGGTGCTAGAAGTGTCTCTGGAATTCTATATGATGTTTGTATTTATAAAAGTAGCAAAGTAGTAGGGATCAGTTTGTCCTGATGGTCTGTCCAGTCCGGTTTTCATTGTGGTAGTTTCAGTGTAAGCACTGAAGGTGGGAAATGCAACTTTGACTTTTCAATTGAGGCTTCTGAATGAAAACCAGTTTTGTATCTCGGTCTGGTTGAAGGGTTCACTCAGCACCAGTGATATTTTTCAGACAGTGATTTTCATGCTGGGAAGTGAAATGCGTGCATTTCCCTGTCCACATGGCAAGAGTTACCAATGGGAGCAGCAGCTCAGCTGTCTGCAGCCTGGGATTGTTTATTCTACAAAGTCAGCTGGCTCTAGTAACTAATATCAGAGCCAAGTTCTTGGGAATTTTGATTATCTTTTTGATTAAAAATTCACAAATACATCACTAAAAAACCAAACAACTTATTTTTCAATATTAAATGTGCAAACAGGTAAAGTAACAAATTAGATATCTAGTGACTTTGTCCTGCAGTTTTTGAAAGCATTGGTTTGTTGGCTTTTTTGTTAGTGTTTTTCACTTCCGGTTCAAATATATCTCTTCAGAAATTTGTGTGTTGTGCTTTTCCTTACCTCTACAGTTTGGATGTGGAAAATGGTCAGAGTCTGAAGTGATTGTGATCACATTTTGCAAAACACCTATTTGCCTATCACATACTGAATATATGGATTACATGAAAATATTGTGTAATGGTACCACTTCATTTCCTCAGCAAATGAGGTGAATAACACTGAAATGAAACTGCTCAGAAAGGTATCTTTTTCTTTCAGTTGAGTGTGACAAACAGAAATGATAGCTGTCCATCAAATGTCATCTTGGTGGCACATCATGGACATATTTTTGGATCCTGGAATGTCATTAAGACCTCATATCTTGGTGTAGGGTTTGGAGGGGCCCCTGTCTCCCTTGGCTTTGGGACACACAGCAACCTGGCCCTTCCCTTGCTGTGCAGATACGTTTGACTGACAGTGCCTAGACACACAGGCATTAAACACACAAAATTTGCAGTATTTAAATTATAAAGATGTGAATTAGGGAACCATCCCATATAGATGCTGTTTGATTTTTTTTTTTTAAAATCTATTGTTTTCTCCAAAATGAATAGGAATGCAGTATTTCACTATTAAACATTTCTATAGCTCCATCCCTTCAGCTTTATGGGATGTGCAGAGAGTGTAGTTGTTCACATCAACTTTGTCAAAAGCAGTTCCTATGCAGGAGCATCATTAGAGCTGTCTGTCTCTTCGGGTTCCACCTACAAACAATGCGCTCCTCCATAGATGGGTTTACACAAATATTTATGCAATTAATTTACACTTAGTAAGCTGTGCTTCTTTCTCTGAGTCAGTCAGGCCTTCCTGCCCGTTGGTTATGGCAAGGCAGGTACAGTAACTGTTTTGTGGACTGTGACTCAGGACTTTAAATACAGCTTTGAGTTGAATGTAGTGTAACAGCATTGAGTTATGCAGCTGCCATTTGGGAAAGAGGACTGCACTGAGTGCTACTCATCTGATTCTGAACTTCTTCACTTCATGCCTTCAGGACTTTGCTTCCCCTTCTCTAAGTACCATAGAACCCCTGATATAGTTCTGCTATCAATTGCCAATAGATAAGGGCAGATATCCATCTCACGAGGGTTGTATTGGCACTGTACCTATTAAGTTAAGACAGTTGACTGACAAATTGCTATTTTGGTGTGAATAAATCTATGAAAGCCTTGGAAGACAAAAGTCCCAGGTACTTCATTAAGGTGATAGGTGGGTTGTTTACTATTGTGCAGGTAGGAGTAATGTCTTAGTAAATAAATTACTCAAAGTGGGGAGGTTGGGTTTGTTTTCTTTTAAGAGAAGGCCATAAGAACAATGAATACAGATGGCAAAAGGCTGGCAATGGTCAGTCACTCAATCAGTACAGCCTGCTTAAAAGGAAAATTTACTTGTACATTCACTATCTGTACTGGATCTCTAACAGTGACTAGGCTGGAATTGTGTGAGGAGTCAGAGGTCTTGCTTGGATATCACAACATTCTCAGCCATCCAGGGCTAATCTGGATGAACAGCTCACTGTTTGGACTATTTTCCTTCAATATCTGTTCAGTTCTAAGGGCCTTGAAATGCAGTGATTAAGTCTGCTTACCCCAGGTTCATGTTCTGCTTTAAAATTTGTGGCCATGTTAAAGAAACTAAAAACAGAGAAGGCTGGTGCTTGATAAATATTGGAGTTTCTCAAGGATATGTCAAAATCACCTAGAAGGGCATCAGTTCAGACAGAAATTCTGCAGTTTTAAGTAATGCGAGTTGATTTTTTTTTTTGTTTTCCACGTAGCTGCCCACACCATAAATCACTTCATGTCCCTAATGTTCATTTCATGGTAGACCACTCTGCCTTCTACAGTTCATGTTTTTCCTCATTAGCCACTTGATGCACCAGAACAGTGTTAGAAATAGGCACTGTTAAAAATTTGCTGTGGTAGGTAATGAAGATTATAAATTTGTTAGCTATGAATGCAAGTCATGGCATGTACATGAGTTTTCTCAATTCATGAGTCTTAGCACATCCATCTTAGGACCCATTGGAAGTTTTGCCTATACTTTGATCCTGGGAGAGAATCAAAGCAATCAGTCCTAGGGAAGCTGGCAATGACGAGTTGAATACAATCACAGGTACATGCAAAAGTATTCCCAACTCAAGTTTTGTGTTCTATCCCTCCAAAATTTACTTGGGATGTGTCAACCCTTCATGGCTCTTAGCAGGGCAGAGTTTAATACTTTGGTTACATATTCATAGGATTAAAAGAAACCAAGTTCTTACTTTTCATAAGTAAAGGAACTTAGACTATAAGAATTCTGATAATGGTGCTTGGAACAAGTTCACAGGAGCATCCAGAAGTGCATGAAAAAGCAGTCCAAGTAATTTTGCTTCAAGTCTTGATGCTATCTTAGTGTTGGATTCAGTAGTGTCTCATCTAGACAAGCCTTGATTTTCTTCAGCAAGTGGTGGGGGCAAGAAGCTGTATATTAACCTCTGGCCCAGAGCATCTGACTGGGGCAAAATAGCAAGTCACACAGGGTCATGCTGCTCAATAGGTTGTGTGAGATTGACTGAATAAATGTATTATTGTTTAGTAACTCAGGAATATTGGAAGTAACTGCAGAATGTTTTTGTTGTGTGTTAGTGAAAGTACATTGTCAAGCAAGAAGGTGATGACACTCAGGCTAGTTTTACATCTTCTACAGGCTTTTCTTACCTCTTCTCTTGCCCACTGTTGCACTGAGCTTGGTGCTGCTGCTACTTTAAAGGAACTAATTCAAAGAAGATTTGGACATATCTACACTGCTTGCACTGTACTTTGGAGACACTCAAGGCATTTGCTCTTGGCTACTGATGGGCACAGGACATGGGGTTAGGTAACCTCTGGTTTGAGATGGTACAGCTCTAAGCATGAGGTTTAAAAAGAAACAAAAGAAAGACCCCCTGTGGTTAAATTCTAAACTTTCTTGCATCTCCTGATAAAATTTGTCCTCCACCACACTGCAGGAGTACTGGAGGTGGGTGAAACCAAACCAGTGTTGTTCCCAGGCTGTATAATGGGCAGCACTGGAGAATTAATAACCTCCAGAGGCTTCATTTTAGCTCTCCAAGTTTTCAAAAGCCCAAAAGTTTTCTTTACAGAACAACCCAGGGGAGTCTGTCCTTGGGGTGGGAGCAGCAAATGCTGTCAGGTTTTTGTTGCCCTCACAGATTTGGGCATTTTTTGTGCAGCTTCAGTGTTTCCTTATGAGCTGCTGCCCAGGGAAATATTGGCCCTGTGTCCAATGCTCAGCTGGCTGCTTGCTGCTTCTGAAGGCCCAATAAAACCATGTTAAGCTTGGTAGCTCAGACTTTTGTTGGTATTTAGTGCTTTTGTCTGGAGGCTAATCTGGAGAAAGGGAAGTGAGGGGGGGGGAAATGCAAGATTTGGGTCTACTGCAGTTGTAGTGGAAATGTGATTTACACCTTAGCAGCTGTTGGCCACTGCAGAACATGGAACTGTTCAAGTGTTTCCAGACAAACACTACTTTGAACAGATCTTTTTGCCTCAAAGTCACCTTTGGGTTTGAAACTTGATAGCTTGGAAGAAGTTTTTGTTTGCCTGCAGCAATAAAATGCAGTGGATTTACTGGAGGGCAGAGACTGATCATTGGGTTTCATATGGCACTTTCAGCTGATTTACTGAAATTGGGGTTGACTTCCATAGGTCTGGGACAGGGACTTGAGGCTTCCTGTGAAAAGGTAAACAGAAAATACCTGAAGGAACAATAAGAATATTGATTTAGCCATATTCTTGTCCACATAGGTTGTTTCTAACCCTCAGGCACTTGGAACTGCTGCAGTTCTGTGTTCCATGTCATGTATGGCCATGTGTGCTCATCCAACAGTTGTTGTGGTAGTGGGTATTGATGCATCTGGATCTGCATTTCATTCTGTATGTTCCTTATCCATACACTTGTGATGAGACCCTGAGCAAATAATCCATTTTGTGTGTCTCATAAGCAGGATAAAACTGTTTTTCCTGAAGTTGTCAGTATCTTCTGAATACAAATTCAAATATTAATCATGGTTTGGTTGTTTGGGTTTTTCTTGGTTGTTTTTTATCTTTAGCAGGAGGCCAAGAGCCAGGGGGTTGTTGGGAATTGATAAACACGTGTTCCACCAAACAGTGTTAACCAAGTTCCCATCTCTGGTCAAGTAATCTGGAATGATAAGCAGCAATTGCTTCCCGAATAGAGCATTTCAAAACATTTAGTCCAAGAAGGCAAATTACCATTGTCTTGGTGCACCTGAGGATAACTCTGAGCATAAAACAATTGGAAGAGAAGGTGTGCCCAAGGTCATTCCAGAGAATAATCTGCTAGAAGTGATGTGTGAGACATGTTGGACTATTGCATGTCATGGGGGAATATAAGCACATGGCCAAGCCATGGATGTGTTCTGTCACAAGTGGAGATAAATGTGTCACTGGGAAAAGCTCATGTTTTGCATTACCCATGATATGACTTTTCCTTGATCTCATGAACTGTCCTAGTTTCCAAACAGAGTGAAATCAGAAAGCATGTGGACCTCCATGTGGTGTAATTGAGAAATATGTTTAGAAAAATAAATCACTAACAGCTAAATTTTTTTTTTAGCTGCTGCTTTGAAATTCTGTAATTGGATTATTAGCAGATGGTGCCATTTCTATTGTCTTGCCTCACAGCAGTCTTTTCTGAGAAAAGGAACTAAAAAATATTTTATTTCTAATTAGGGGACTGTTTCATCTGGAAAATGTTGCAGTCTGTAATGTGCCTCATAGCTATTGTCAAAGAGTGGTAGATAAGAGTTGCACTGATTCATAGATCTTTCCTAGAGAATATGGACTGCAACTTGTATCCAGTGAAAAGTAAAATTGTGTTTTGCCCTGTGGTCATTCAAGAGGCACCATTGAGAAATAATGCCTTTTCAAAGCATATTTGTGCTGAAGATCTTTTGACTTATTCCTCTAGAAATTGAAACATAATATTTTCTTTGCATTTGCTATGACAGTGTGGTTGATGTAACTTAGCTTGAGTTCTTTTCTTGTATCTGCTTCACTAAGAGGGGAAAGCACTCTTTGGTTTGGAACATAAACCCTGTGCTATGTTCAGGCAGCAAGCAGCTGAAACCATTTGTGTTGTAAGATCTGTGGAGATACAAGTTCTGCTTGGAACTAATTAGTGATGTAGCTGATCAATCCTCCTGAATGCGATGTAACTAATCATTTATTGTTTTGGTGCATATATAACTAAATCTTAGAAAGTGGAGCATGACTTTGCAACAAGACTTGGGATACGGTCTCAGGTTGAGAAGATCCTGATTTTAGTATGATGGGAGCAAATAGGCAAGAACTTAGTCCTGAATCAGTTGTGTTACTTCATTCACACCCCATTTAAAGTTATTTACTGATCCATTTCCACTCACTTTGCCCTTCAAGGCTTGATTTTTATTTTTTTGTTAGGTCCATTTTGACTGTCAGTGTTTAGGCTCTACGATTGCTGATAGAGGTGGGTAAGTTTACCTGTCAACATGGGGGTAGAAGTTCTCTTATGCCTGGAAAAACCTGTGCAAAATGCCACCTGTATGAAAAACTTCCTTTAAGTTTCCTCAGGGAAGGAGGAGTCTCCTGTAATTAAGACTTACAAGAGCAGAAAGGATGTGGTGTTGCCACTGAAGTGGCACATGAAGAGCAGATGTCCCTAAATGCAGAACTGACAACCTAAATGTTCTAAAGGTCTTGGAAAATGAATACAGCTTTTAAACAGTTCTGCTGTGGTTGTTGCTTAATAATTTGGGGGAATTTTTGGCATGCCTATTGCTTGAAGAGAATAATCTTAGCTTTTCCTGTGAAGGATTTGACCTGTTTTGATTATATTTGCCACCCAAACTGTTAGAAGGTAATCAAATACTTGCACAAGTTTATATTGCTTAAATCTAAACCCATGGATACAGCATTCAAGGGCTTATTAAGTATTATACATGGAATTCAGGTGCACACAGAACCCTGTGCAGTGTCTAAAATTTCTCTAGTGAACAGGAAAGACAGGTTTGAAATTACTTTTTTCAATCACTTACAGAGATGTATTTTGCAATGAAAAAAGCAACACTGCAACTTGCAGTTGTTTACTGAAGCAGTATCTGTGATAAAGCTGGAGGTGAAGAGTTGTCCAAAAGTTAACCTCAACAGAAATATATCAAGCAGTTTGCCATTTGTGGTATTGACCAATAAATCATCTCTTCTAGGCTTTGTTACAGCTCCCTAACCTCTGTGTCTGGAAATATAAAGATGCCTTTTCCTCTAACAGCCCTCCTGTTGGCTGTGAACTGGGGAGTTCCAGTGCTGGTGATTAAATAGCAATCCCTGTCTATACACTGATTTTTACTGTGGAAAGGCACTACAGTCATGGGCCTGGTCTCTTTGACCTGCTGCAGTGAGATCCTGCAGCAAGAATTGTACCCACTCATGCACCCTGTCTTCAGAGGTGGGCTTGGAGGGCTGAGTTGTACAACACGTGCTCCTGGGGACAAGTTTGGTGGCACCAATGCCAAACACAGGGCAAAATACAGTTCTGAATGATCGAGGTCAAGGAATGAAATGCTACATGAATTTACCTAAGCAAAGGAACTGGACTTGAGTTGGAAATGAAAGGTTTAGAACTGGGGTAAAATAAGTCAATTCTATTGTACACTGGTGACCTTTCACTGTTTGGAATTAAGAGTTACTTTAACGTTAGAAGGGACCAGATGACACCATAAAGGATATATTTATATTTGGGTTGGACAGCTGGGGTAGTGACATCACTGCTGCAGCATGTGTTTATAGGAATTATCAGGCTTGAGACACGTTCTGAGGGGTTTATGCCTGGGTTCACTGTGTCTGGTTTTGGATTTCCAGGCATGTGGTGGGCTCTCTAGGGGTGATGCTGCTTGAGGCTGCACAACTGGCTGTGCCTCTATTGAATCCATATTGTAGGTACCGAGGATTTGCAATGCTCTGTTCTAATGGGTTAAGTAGGCAAAGTGAAAGAAGTCTTGCACTTGTGTTGAGTTGTATTTACTGGAGTTGCTTAATGTCTTTCTTCTAGGCAGATGCAGAGAAAGGTCTGCAGAAAAGCCAAAATGGTACCAGTAGACACTAAACTGTTGTGCATGAGGCAGGGGCTGAGGCTCAAGCAGTCTGTGCAGATTGAAAAGGAATCTGAGAATTATAAACAGAGAAAAAGCTTTTTTTTTACCATGTTTGGTTTTGTCCTGATATTTTCCTTCTGATGATGTGCTGTTTATTAAGTCAGTTAACTTATGACCACTGAGGAAATTAGTTCACTCAGAATCATGTATTTTAGATCAACTTTTCCATACTCCAAGGTGGGGACTTCACTCCTGTTTGATAGCTTGGAAAATTTGAGGTCTAGACCTTCTTGCTGTCAAATTTAGTCTGATGTTTGGGTTGGAACAATATTTTTGTCATGACAATACAATCAGTGTTAGTAAATCCTAAGGCTCACATATGACTTCTGGAAGTTTGGGTCTTACTGGTAGAAGAGCAAGCCTTTTCTGCAGCTGAATTCTTCTACCAAGACTGTGTATTTCAATACAGAATTCATTGAGCACCACTCAGTCAGGGTCCTCAGGGCACCAACAGGCTTTAACAGTCCAGACTTCACCTGGGACCCACACCAACCCTGCCCATGTGTGTTTATCCACAGCCGTAGGAGAAAAATTCCTAGCAGAAGCATAATGGGGATATGTTTGTTATATCTTTGTACATACCAAGGCTTTTGGTAGCATAATTTGGGACATAAGTGCTGGTGGTGGCCTTTTATTTTCCTCTGGCAGGAGCTTGAGTGGGGCAGCAATGTTGACATGCTGTAGTAGTGAAGGGTTCAGGGTATCTGCCAGACCTTAGCTACTGTGTTTCAGCCACTTGGTTTTGTTACTGGAATAAAATTTTCAAGTGCTGATTTGCTTCTTTATTGCTGAATTTAAATTTCTGAGTTCAAAATAAATCCTTGATCCTTTGGAGTTGCTCACATGGAGTTTATCCTAAGTCTCCCAAAGTTGTTCTGTTGACTCTGCTTTCTGTGGTGTTCTTGCTGGTCCAGGACCAGCTTAGTTTGCTGATCTAGAACAAATACACCTAAATCAGAAGATCATTACCCAGACTGGCCCTTGTACTGCTACAAAAAGTAGTCAAAGAGTGCATAATGATGCCATAAGCTGTTATTGTGCATGGCTGTTCCTGGGCCATGGAGATGTACTAGTGCATGTGAATCTGCTTTTTAGAATCATTCATCATGTTTTCTAAGGATACAACAGTCCAGATTTTTACCCAAGAGCACCAGCTGTCTATTCTTGGCAGTTCACTACATTATTTCCAGTATCCTTGGAGTCTGACACAGATCTGGTATTGATCTTAGAGGGCTGAAGTCTTTTCACAGTGGAGCTTTCAATTACTTGAGTCTTTAGTGAGGTGAATTCCTTTCAAGCTGTCCCAGCTGTGAGAGTTGAAAGGTGAATCACAGACAAACTGCAATTCCTAAGACAAAGACAGGTAGAGATATAGATGTGCGCCTGCAGGAGAATTCTGCTGAGAGCTTATCTTCTGCCTTCTCTATGAAATTCTGCCAGGAACTGAACAATAAAACTTTTCTTCCAGCAGTGAAGTCATGGTATTGTCCTCCAGCAAAAACCACCTCTTCCAGGTTCTGGGACCAATGCTCAGTGTGCTGCTGAGTTACTGAAAAGCTGGCATGGCAAAATTAAGGTGTAATTCCTGATCCAGCAGTTTGCCACATCCTCAACCAAGTGAAAATGGTTGCCTGTATCTGTACCTGGCTCACCTAAAAATGTGTGTTCATGGAGAAGGGGCCTGAGGAGAAAAATGTGAAGGCAAGTCACTGGCACCTGCCTTGTTTATCCTTGCTCATCTGGTTTGTTGGTATGGGATATCAGAGGAGTAGCTGCATTTTAAAGGAAAGCTTATATTGCTTTCATATTGCTGGAGTGATTTGTAGTGCTGCACCCCCCAACAGCCCTATGCTGGCCCTACCTTCTGTGCCTTTGTGATCAGAGACCCAGTTGTAAAAGGGAATTGAAGTGAAATTCAAGGAAAATGGCACAGGAACCAGTAAATGGGACTATTGTGCTTCTGTTACATTTAACAAGCTTTATTGCCTGTTCCCCAATCAGAAACTTAGGGCACCTGTAACTGTTGCCACAAGTGTTAAAAGTATCTTTTCAAATTGTGGTATTCTGGTTTCAGATGGTTTCTTTGCTTCCTGATGATTTTTAGTGTGATCCAATCCCGTAGGACTGGCACAGTTCTTGTGCAATATGCAAAAGCCAATCTGAAGACAACAGGATTTAGTGCATCGAAGCTTTTGTTGTTAGACCAGCTGTGGTAGATAGCAGTGCTTCTGCTTTTGAAGCTTTATCTTGCTTCATCAAAATCAGGGCAGGATGAAACTGTTTTTCCATACCAGATACCCTGACTGGCAGATGTCTCCTGATCCTTTAGGGGGCTGAGTGGGTTTTGTTTTCTTTTTTATTGTTTTGTTTTCTTTCACAAACTCTTTAATCATACCAAGTGTGACTGAGGTCTCAAAGCCATGCTACAGAAGTGTTCCAATGCTTATGAATTTTTAAGATCTTATCCATCTTGTGAAAATGTAATTAGGTCTGCCAACTCCTGGATTTTCCTTCCTTCAAGTTTGCTTTAATGTTAGTGGGGGGTCCAAAGCCTTTTGCCTTTGGTGTCTGTGGAATGATCCTTTCATCAGAGTGGGGAAGTACAAGCTGTGTTTCATGAGACTGAAGCTTTGACCATACACAAAATGAATGCCATGGGCAGGGCAGTGACATAAACCAGGTTGGAAGAAACAGTAGAGAGGCTGGAAAGGCGATCTAGAAATAGTAGGAAGAGGGAAAATAAGGGTAAAAGTGCCGACATCATGGAAGAGAGTAGCATCAATTGTGTTAACTTCATAACAGGTCCTTTACTTTAGAGCTGTACTAAGTTTATCATCAGTTTTCAGTTTGTGTTCCAAAGTGGACACACCTCACACTGGATGTGCCACAAAGCAATTAAAAATAACAAGGATCAGTGTCTTTTAATTGCACTTGCTCCCAGCAAGCTTTGTGTCATAAATACGGAGTTGACTTACTGAAATGTACTCAACACATAACAATTTTCAGTGGAACTTGGTAAATTAATTTAGTTTAATTTCAGAGAAGGATGGGGATGGGATAGCAGCAGTATCTTTATATCCAAGCAAATAGTCCTGTACACACTTGAATTATCAGGGCAAATATTCCTCTGAGGAAACAGAGTGAATGTGGGTTTGGTTTTTATCTTGGATGTTGGTGAGCCAAATTCAGCCATCTCAATGTCAGGTACTTGTACCACTGACTCCTCTCACTTAATACTAATAAATAAATGTAATTCTAATTTAATTAATATTTCTTTACTTTCAAGGTCTTGTGGATGTGACACTTGTTTAGTTTGGTGGGGTTTTGTTTAGTTTGTTTTTTAAGTCTGGTAATAAATCCCTGAAACCAACTTTCACATGGGTCAAGTTTTAGCGAACAAGTTCTAATAGAAATGTGAAGGGGGAAACAGAGCTCACATCACCACTAAATCCTGAAAATGATAATCCTTCAACTTATTTCCCAAAAGGAAAAGGAGTCTTTCAGTTGTATTTAAGCTGCTTTGCTGTCAGTGTCACACCCTTGCTTCCCTGATTCCCTTCTTTTGTGCTGCTTTGGAGAGTTTAGATCCATCTTGTCCTCAAAGGATAGTGCTGGTGATGTTATTTAGTGTCAATAATGTACCAGGTATTTGTGCTGCAAGGTGAACTTGTCACACAGACCCTACTTCTCCATGACTGTTTGATATTCACTGGCTAATAGTTCCCAGAGAATGCCCTTGGATTATGGAACATGGAGGTAAGTAACTTGGAGGGCAGTTCCTGCCCCCTTGGAGCTGTATGAACCTTGTATGACAGCACTGATGTCATCCGGAGTCAGCTTATTTGACATGGCACTGCTAATTAAGAGATAGGCCTTCCAAGTTAATCTAGGTGACAGCAAGGCCCGCCATTTTGCTAAATGGAACTTGTTGACAATGAGCAGAATTTTAAACAAATCATGGAGTATCTCAGATCAGGATCTGCAGGAAAATGTTTGACAGTTACCACTTATCAAAGGGTTTTGCCAAATACCAACTAAATGGGACATAGAGATGATTTAGTATATTTAATTAGCTCTCAGTAATGAATGTGGAGTCCCAGGCTCATTTTGTTTGTTCCAGTCAACATCTCCAAATCCATATCTGGAAAGTTATAGGGGTTCATGTCCCTGTTTAACTGGGTTCTTTGAGGGTTTTGGTTGGGATCAGTGTTATCCACTAAATCTTCAACTGCCATATATTTTATTTCCCATTTCATAGGCAACCTTGAGACAGTTATAATACCTGATGACTTTAGCTCTGCTCTTCTGGTAACTTTTTTTACCCACCTGCCCCCTCCCTGTTTTCCTCCCCCACCAAAAAGAGAAAGTGTTCTCATTTTGACTACTTGTTGATAGTTTCCAGAGAGGCAGATTGATCCCAAATTACTTGTAAACATGATTTAATCAAGGGTTGAACTTGTCTAATGACAAAACAGAACTTAGGGCGTAGTTTCAACTGCACTGTTAGAGGGCTTTAATTCAGAGAAATGTTTTCCTTTAATCTTTCTTGCCTCAACATGTGTCCTGTTCTTCCTCCCATCAGGTTTTTTTAATCCTGATATAGGCTTATATGCAATATCCTAAGTTGTTAATATGTTGAAGTTCTGATGAAAGGAAATTGTACATAAACCAATTTGTTTTGGCAAGAGTGTGTGCCAAAAGTATGCCCTCCCTTGATGTGTCAGTACAGAAATAAACAAAGGAGGGAGGAAAAATGCTGGAGAAACAAACACAAATAGTCTTTGGACATAGAAACACTCTAAGTTTACAAATAGTATCTATTAAACAAACATGAAGACTGCAAAGTTAAACAAAGTGAGGTTCTCCAGATACATGAAAGCCCTTACTACTAAGCCTTAAAATAAAACAGAAGATATGAAATGGAAGTGATGAGGTGATGGTTTGTCTTGCCAATTTGCTTTCTTGGAAGGCTTCAATACACAAGTTGCTCACATTGCAGTGGCAGCTTCAGGGATCCCACTTGGGGTGTGATGGCAGTCTTGCTGTCTTGACCAGCCCCAAGGCAGCCTTTGCTGTGTGGGATGTTTGGAGGACACGTTTTTGTTTGCTGATCCATATCACATCAGTGTGCTTGCAAAGCAGGCTCTGTGGTGTGTTAAGTATGCAGCTTCTGGAGACTTATGTGTGTCCTGTAGGAGTGTCTGGTCACATGAAGAGACAAACTTGGAGAAAAGGAAACATCTCGGGTCATATCAAGCTCTTGGTCACCAGAACAATTCACAAGCCTGCAGGAATCTCAGGGTAGGAGGTCAGGAGAGAGCTGATCACACATTGATCAGCAGCCAGCCATGCTGAACCAGGGGCTCAATAGGCTTGTCTACCTCGTGCCTCATGGTTTGCAGGCACAGGGAGAATCCTCTCCCCAGCTCTGGAGCCTTGTCATGGCCCAGCTGCAGTGGGAAGCAGGGTCTCTTGCCATCACTCCTGGGGTTACAATGTCAGGGTGTTGGGGCAGCTGAGAGGGGAACTCCTGTTCTGAGGCTGTGCTCACAGTTGTAAATTAACTGCTATGCCAGCTCTACTCCTTGAAGTGCTTCTAATGCACTATCCATTAACATAAACCCTCTGAAACCCACAGAAATAGCCCGTATGTTGTGCCACACATCTATGGATTATACCAATAACTGCAAGGCAGATAAACCTGCTGATCCTCCAGACCATCTCCTTGTTTACTGGATTTATCCTGTCAAGAACTAGAAAGGAAACTATTAGTGAACCAATGATGAAATTAAAGTTAACCTACAGCTCTTCCATCCTGAGTTCTGTGAGTGTGCTCTCTGGTTTAGTGCTGGGAGAAGTGTAAATAGAGTAACTTGCTTTTTGATAAGGATTAACAAATCTAGCTGTAAAAAATGGTCATTCAATGCAATAGCAGCACATGCATTTTATGATCTCAGGATTCCAGTAGTTGATCTGTACTGAAATCTGGTGAGGTATTCTTGTAGTTAGCAAATAACATCTACTAATTATTAAATAACCCTTTTGGTTGGGGCTACTCTGGTGTTGCTGGGATTAAAAGAGTGAGAATCATATCTCTTAGGGAAAGTTGCTGGTCTTTGAGGTTGGGATTGAAACTTAATATGAAACTAGTTTAGTCTGAAGATAATGAAGGCAAATGAAAAGAAATCAGTCAAAGATTATAATGAGAATCACAATGGTGTCAGATCAGGATCTCTTTGTAATGTGAGCACTGAAATTAATCTTGCACCTAATGAAGCACTCAGGGCTAGTGACTACCCTGATTTTTCTGATGTGTGTGACACAATGTGACACAATTTGGCAGCTGCTGGGTGTCAGTGCAGGTGTGCACTCTTTCTTCAGCCAGCCTAGGCCATCAGAAGGCTTGGTCATGCAGTGGTGACAGTGCTTTGGGGTTTGGTTTTTATCTTACAGCTCCCATTCCATGGGGAGCAGAACTGCTACATTCGGTGTGATTGAAAACAACCACAAGAACCTTGCAAATCAAATCAAAGGAAACAGAAGCATTTTCACTGTGATCTCTTTTCTCCACAGAAAGATATAATGCTGTCACTTGATGCCAAAGAGATGCAGCAACAAACGTTGCTTGCCAAATGAGTATCTTGAAATTTGTCCTGTTGTGTTCTATCAGATGTATATCTCAAGTGACAGAAATTTGAACACCAAGTGATTGGGTTTTTTGTTGTTGGTTTTTTTGGGGTTTTTTTGAACTAAATTGAGAACGTGCTAATTGCAAGTGTGAAAACCAAAAGATGTCCCTGTATGTGGCCTGTGCAATGATGGAACATTAACTGACTCAGATTTAGCCACTGCACTTAAAGAAAAACCTGAAAGACTTAATTTAGATTTCTGAAATGCTTTGAGCAGTTCTTCAGCTTGTGTTTCAACAAGTGTGGCTGCAGCACACCAGTCTCTTTGGACAGACAAGAAGTCCTGTCAAATATGACTGCTCCATGACCAGGCCCTGAGAGCCTGACTCCTCTTGCAGTTCACTTTTTACTAACCCCTTGTAGGGTAAGGGGCTTTTTGTCTCTGGTTTGAAGGATTTGCAGAATTGATCCTGTTTCTCCTGAGGCCAGCAGTGTTGGGGGAGTGCAGGAGAGTTCTACCTTTGCTTCTGTGTGTCTGTTACAAAGACAGCACTTCAGCCACCACTCAGTTATGTCTAAGATGTTCTCACCTGTATTGCTTCCATGGGAATTTGATTTTAAGAAATGAAACAGGCTGTTGGGCTAATCTAGGTGCATGGCTCCTTGGGTTTCTTCTCTTGGAAAGCTACAACTTACCTGGGAAATACTGGTGGCATTCTTGTCTTGCTTTCCATAGTGTCTGTACAACATGCTAGGAATTACAACACCAGGAGCTTCCTGTGTATGTACCTAAAACCTCCACTTGACTGAGCTCTTCTTGCTTCTTCTAAGGGACAAACTGTTCCCCTGCGTGGTTTTGTGCACACTCTCATAGAACACCCCAAAAGCTGGTGGGGTGTCTCTCCCTGAAGTCAACTGAATTCAAATGGTTCACTTAGGAGGCTGAGCACCAGGAGTGGAGCCCTCAAGGACTGGGAGGGAGGGAGCCCTGCCCCATGGGAGGTATTGTACCAACAGAAGAGACCTGAGATCAACAGGAAGAACCTCTGCAGAAAAGGCCCCCAAGGATGGATCAAGCAACCTGTAAATGTACCTTAAGCAAAGCTTTTCAGTGTGACATTCCATCCCCACCCTCCCACTGCTTCTCAGTGCCAAACATAAACGTAAACCAGCTTTCTGGTTTGGGATTTTATTAGAAGTCGTTTGGGACTACAAACAAAGATTGCCCTTTTTGATTTCTGCTGTGTTGAGGGAAATACAATAGTGTGATGTCAGTATAAAGAAAAGGGTGGCAGCAGAGATGCCAGACTCCATTATCTTCCTAGCTGGAACAATATGTAGGCACTGCAGGTTTTGGCTCACTGGGTTGAAAGGGAGATGACTCATATAAAATCTTAGCCTTAGGAGCCTTGTTCATTCTGATAATCAGTAACTTAATTAATGTGAATCTCTGAAAACTAATGAAAAGCAAACAGAAATGTATTTGATTTACCACTCCTGTAACTGACTCCACTGGAGCAGGAGCAAGCTGAGTCACTCCCATTGCAAGATGCAACAAGCTGGCTGTGCTTTCACAGAAGGTGGTCATGGACAGGAGTGGTGAGACTCTGCTAGCAGACAGCAGTCCAGAGGCTGATAGTGAGAAATTAATAATCCACCTGTTTTCATTTGCTTTATTCTATGTGTGACTCAAAGCTGGAGTGGGGCTCTTACAGCACTTGATCCAAAAACAGTCAACAACTGACCAGGCACATTTCCAGCTGTGGTTGAATGGATATTCCCATAACTGAAATATTTAATGTGCTGGGTGTTGACTTATTAATTTCACAGGAATTTTCAGTTTGTGATGAAATTAGTAGTGGTAGAGGGAGGTATGAGGTTTGGGATATGAACTACTCAGTTGGAATTACTACAGTCCCCAAGTTAAATCCTTAACTTGTGTTCAGCTTTGGAAAAAAGAGCTGTGAACTTTCTACCTTAGGTTTGATAGGCTGATTTAAAATATGCAAGAATAATTGTTTAGAAAATTAAAGTACATGGAAGTTTGTGTGAAAAAGCATAATAAAAACTAGTAAAACTAGTAGAATCATTCTGTTTAGTTTTTATGTCACAGACAGTAGCTGGATAATTGAAATCACCATACTGGCTCTGGTAGTTGCTTTTTGCCTGAGAGTTGGCTGTTGGCTGACCTTAAACCCACATCTTTTTAACCTCTGTGAAGCATTTAAGAGGAATAGAATGCATAGCATGTGACTGCTCCAGTCAAACATATTTTCTGAGTGGTTTTTTCCTCAGTTCAGTGTTTTTGGGGTAGGGGACATGTTCTTTCAGCTAAAAGGTTGAAGTGCCTAAGAATGTATGCAAACACTTAGTGTACTTCAGGATAGGTTGTAACAGGATAATCCTTTAGTCCCCTTAACACCACCCCCTTCAAGTTACTTTTATCCTCAAGGCCTTCTTTTCAGTTTCTAACAACTACAAGTAGGGGAATAAACTCCTGAAATTCTCCTTAGGATAGTCATTGATAACTTGTTGATCAGCAATGTTGCGGGAGAGAGGAGTGTTTTAATGTCATAGTAAACTCTTTACCAACAGCCGAGATGGAGCTTTTAATTGCTGGAATTGCAATGCAGACTGAGGATGTTTGGAAGAGTTAAGTCAATTGCACAGAGAAACCCTCAGTGGTAGTAATTCCAAGGAATTTACTGGTTTTCATGTCCTTCTCTCCCATTCCTAGTAAGGAGCCTATAAATAATTCATACCAGGTCTTGGGGACAGTACCCTTCACAACATTAGTGGGGCACTGCATTTCTAGCACTTAATTCACATCTCTATGTTATAAGAATTCAACACTGAAAAGTTCAGCTGTGAAGCCTTGTTTTCACAAGTCAGAAATTCCTTCAGTGGTTCTTGGAACAGTCTTGGTGAGATAAAGGCCTCTTAACTCCAAAAACAGACTTGTGGATCGGGTTGGCCACAGTGCTGTGAATTTTGGGCACTTAGTTATCAGTCTTCCCTGCTGTTTATTGCAGCTGAATATTGTGGTTCACGTTGAGAAACAAATATTGACGTGACTTGTCACATGCACTCAGGAGGCTCCTAAATGTCCCCTTCATGTCCCCAAGGGAGGAAGGCTTTGCATTGCACTGCGGAGGTGCACCTTTTTCACTGTTTAAAAATGAACTGATGTACAGAATTACAATGCAGTTAATTTCTGCTGTTGCCTGGAAAGAAATGGAGCTTTGACTCCTGTTGCATTCATAGACCTGAAATGTCTTCATGGCAGAGATGGCTGAGCTCTTTGGTGCCTTCTCTCCTTGCCAGGTGTGCTGGCAGAGGTCCCTGCCCTTTCCTGCCCCCAGCCTGGGCACCAGCTCTGAATCTCCCTGTGCTTTTAGGCTTCCCCACAGCATCTGACAACAGCTCTTGCTTTTTAGCCCTTACAGGATGTCTTCATGACTAGAACAAATGCATGTATTTCATTCTTTGAAAAATAGTGTTGGTTTAGAAGCTTTTAAGGTTTAGTTGATGTGGTTTGGAGCCTAAAAATGTTATCACAGGAAGTTCCCTTGTATAACTAACAGTGCAATTTATGAACTGTTATAAAGCTTAGTTTTCATGTTGAAAGGAACGAGAAACTGAATCTCAACAGCTGCTGAGTTCAAGCAATTTGGTGGAGTATAAAAGATGATTTTTTTTATAAAAGATAAAAATTCTTTGGGCAAATTGTCCCCATCTAGTAGTCAGCTATTTTTTCTGAAACTGATTTTCTCCCTCCCTGCCCAGTGTGCGCAGTGGGCAGTTGTGAAGGGAGCATTTAGGAGCTGTCTGCCACAAGCACTGTAATGATGATTGCAGTGCTGGCAGCTCCCATTTAACAGGGGTATCTGCTCAAGGGGTCCCCCAGGAGGTGCTGCTGATGGCTCTGGGCAATGTCCTTGCATTTCAGCCCTGAGCTCTGGCTCTGCTCCTCTGCAGAAGAGTCATTTGCAGTCTCTTCCTTCATCACCTTCACCAAACCATCCAGCCTTCCAGAATTTTGGCTGGGCTTTGTCTTCATGTCCATTTGTTTTCCTGCAGCCTGTCACTTGCATGCGTAACAGTTCATAAAATAGCAAAAGTGCCAGAAAGAAAAATACTATGAGAGAGGTAGGTAGACTTTCTATCAAAAGCTGAGAAATGAACTTGAGCAGATTGTAAAACAATTGTAAAACAAACACACAGAACTGCCAGCAGCGAGCAGAGCAGCTCCCAGGAACTGGGCATTGACAGCTGAAATTTCCCTTTGGATGTTTCCTGGAGGGTGTTTTGGAAACACACTCACAGACGCAACCGGGTCCTCACCTGCCCAGAACACTGAGGGGATGGGGTGGTGCTGAAATATCAAAGCCCCTGGATTTATGGGAGTTGGGAAAAGCCCAGTTTTCACTGAACTCTGCACAGGCTGTGATTCCTTACAAGTGTTGAAAGAACTGTCTCTGCACATTTGGGGGCTCAACAAAGATACTATCCCTTCTCCATTTTTTACGTGTTTGAATCTAAGTTTGGCCCATCTTGGAGCATAAGAAGGAACTGAGCAAATGTTTTCAGCAATTTAACAGTACTGATGCCTATTGATAGACTAAGCTAAAGGCTCTGTGCATCTGGATGTTGAGCTTAGAGTTGATCTTTCCTTTACTCTTCAATATATAATAGTGCCGGTCAATTCAGAAGCGTGTCTGCTGTGGCTCAAATGCAACAAAACCGTAAGAAGGTTAAAATACGAAACAGAGATAAGCTGAGGGTCAAGAACAGTCGAATATGTTTGCTTTGGGGGCTCAGAACTCGTGGTTCATCAGGGTGCGAGGTGTACGATGCTGGTTAGTGCTGAACTGAGGCCACCTCGTGGTGACACCCGGGGGGAGCAGAGGCTGTCCCTGGTCACAGCTCTGGGGGGAGCTTGGCAGAGAACGACTTTTTTAGAACTGATATGGACAGAGTTCCCTTAGGGATACCTGGAGACCATTGTTGAGGAATGGAAGGCAAAGTTATTTCCCCCAAATTCCCCATTTGTTCTGTTTTGTTGCAGAAAAATAATTATTGGCTGTTTTTTATTTTTTAGGTAACTCAGTAACTTGGAGTAATTTCTCAGCTTGTGAACAGCAGCTTATTTCAACCAAAAATGGTATTTGTTTGAAATGTTAGGCTGTTGTGCTGGTCAAAGTCTGAGTGCCACCCTTTTTGTATGCAAGGGAGATATCTGAAATGAGGACTTGGTCATGTAGGGCTTTCCAAGTTTGAGTGATGGCTGAAAAGTCAACCAGAGTATCTTCTGACTAATGTTGTGAAAGATTTTCTCAAATGGCTCTAAATCTGGATAACTCTATAGCTAATGGGAATGGCTTAAAAGAAGTAGCACCTGGTCTATCAAAATAAGCTGTTGCTCTAAAAAAAATAAATATAAATTCAAATGGCAGCAAAACAACAACCTCCCTGTCATAGGTTGGAATCAGCGATGAGCTACACCTATATTTATTTAATTAATTTTATTTATTTAATTACAGGGAAA